>SJJU01004016.1:0-18593 GCA_012932125.1 Conopomorpha cramerella
AAGGTGAACCCTATAACGGCGATGGGCTCACCCCCTGTCACGTTGGGTTAAATACGCTTGGTGAACCGTGGGTACTTGCTTTAGCAAGTGCCTCTGCCTACCCCTCTTTGGGATTAAAGGCGTGAAGTGTATTTATTTATTTTTATTTTTATCTCCTAAATATAAATATCACCTATTCGCTAGCACAAGAGACACGAGTCTCGACATTTTGCAAGTTTCCTTAGGTTTATACACTAAGGATGGTTTTACATTTGATCGTTGACACGTGCGCTGATCCCTCTGCCTACGTCAACTCAAACGTGTCTCACGCACCCGAGCAGCTTGCGTCCGTTCCATCACTTGAAGTTTTCGTACAGTTTTTTAATCGGCGCTGAAGAGAAGCGCGACTGCATAACCAGCCGCAGAAAGTAAAAGAAGAACTTTAAAAAAGGAATCATTCTAAATTCGACCGTATATATGACCTTTTTTATGCTTTTTGAGGATAACTTCGTCGTTTATGAATCGATTTAGATGATTTTAATGAAATTACTTTTTTGTTGGAAAGAAGATATTTCAAAGGAATAAGGAAGTCCGGGCTTGATGATGGCAGACCAGATAATCGAGGGGAATTTAAAAAATCGTAGGGGCGACTTGTAATGGTTCTTTTTTTCTTTAAAATGTATACTTGTCCAAAACTAGGACGAGATACCTATACAAAATATTTTAGCTAATACTTATCTAGATACTAGCTGTCTCAGCAAACATTTGTTTTGCCTTAGGAAGTCGCCTTTATACTCAGTGTATTGGAGGAAATACAACTTTTAAACCTTCCCTAGACTTTCACGTGTATTTCAAGACCAAAATCGGTCCGGCCGTTCTCGAGTTTTAACGAGACTAACGAACAGAAATTCATTTATATATATATATATAGTTCAAAATGTTATCGTATAGTATTCAAGGAATCGAAGTTAAAGTAGTTTATGCTAGTAATATAGTCAAGCATGAGCCATAACTTTTTATGCCGTACATATAATTCATGTTCAGAACTAATTTATTCATGCCAATATAAACAACTTCAGTTGTTGAACAAGTCAGCGTCGCGCTATTTCAACTTTGTCTGAGTATTCTGTTCTGTTGCTTCTGAAACTGCGCACGTAGACGACGGAATTATGGTAAAATAATGGATCGATATCTGTTACACCTGGAACGTAGTTCTGCGGTCCAAATGACTACAGATGATGAAGTCGTTCATAAATGCTAATCATACTAATACATTCGAGAGCAAAAATTCATGGGTCATATATATAGTTAAAGACGCTTAGTGATGGGCATTTGCTCTGCCTACCCCGCTTTGGAATTATAAGGCGTGAAGTGTATTTAATAAATTACATAATTGACGATATTTCTATAATCCTACAACCACAATTAAAAATACCGTTTCTTTAATTTTCAATCCTCATCAGAAATATATAGTTATTATAATTTTCTCTCGCATATTTCTTAACAAAATTAATAAAATGTAAAACAACATCAGACGCGAAACACGGTTGTAAGAACAAAGATCCTTGTTATTTTTTAAGTCGTCACTTAAGGACTTCAATTAATTCAAAAAAGTCTCCCAGAAAAGAAGCAAATACCACCGGTTTTGTCAACAAAATTTGAAAAAGTTCATTGGAAATATTATTTTCTATTGAAAAGAAACTATTTCTATAAATGTATTAATTTAAATTGTCGTATTGTGTAGAGATCATGTGACCATTAGCGAAATACCCGGGATGATATTGTATAAATTATATACCGAAATGTTTTTGCAAAATAGTAGAGCTCACTTATACAACTCTGCGTATACATCCTGGTTATTTGATGTCCTTGTAGATGTTTCACGATACTCATCTCTTATTCACTTTTTTTCTTCTTTGATGTTTAGGTAACATACATAAATACACCATGTATTTTATAAAAATAATTAATATGTTCTTATCACCAATGCGAAAGTTTGTGATGCGTAAATTGTGAGATGTGAGTGTGAATTTTTGTTACTTACACAAGTATAAACTACAGAACGGATTATGACGAAACTTGTTGGGTAGATGGAATGTAAACTGGATAGGTAGATATTTGTCATTTATTTATTTTATTGTAAAGTCTTTATTGCACACCAATTAGCGAAATTAAATGTATTGCATTTTGTACCAGCCAACCAAATTTGTGGTGAAAAAGCAATGAAAATTGTGACTACAGAAACTACATAATCCGCGAGGCACAGTTACTCAATCGTAATTAGTATTGCTGATTGATAACTAGCTAACCCATCACCCAATATTCCTTTTACCTCCTATATCCCTTAAATACCCTGCTACCCCTAATATTATTGGAGTGCCCTATACACCATGTATTCGAAGATAAACAGTTGGTATCAATCTTTTAACGTCCTGTATGCTTAGTATGGACGCCACGAGAAGGTCGAAAAGCTCCGATAAATCGACAAACCCAAAGAACAACCTCGCTTCTCAATTTCTCGGGGCTTTTAGAACAACTCGTGGGGTCCATACTAAGCACGCTGGAAATGTACGGTTACTTTTATTTGTAATTAACAAATAGTAATCTCCGATGTTACGAAACAAATGTATTGTGTAGTGTTACGTGTTTCTTTAGTAAGTAGTTTTTATCCGACGGTAAAGGCTAAACACGAGTTGAATCACTAAGTAACGTAACAAGGCGTTGAGGTCAAAAATCACATATAGAATACAATAATTCCTGTTATAAACATACTAGTAGAACCTCTGCGATTTCTTTCGCGTAGTTTCAGTATTAATTTTTGTAAAAAAAATACTACCACTAAGTTTTAGAACCATAACTCCAAAATTACACACTTTTACCCCCTTTTATACCCCCTTAGGGCGTGAACATTGAAAAAACCTTTCGTATCATATCTTATCACAGTGCATAGTTTCAGCTTTCTATAATCAAGGATTTGGGCTGGACGTTGATGAGTCAGTGAGGAATGAATCAGTCAGGACTTTAAGTTTGATATATATATAAATTACTAGTGGACTCGACAGACGTTGTCCTGTCTTAACTATTAATATGAATATCTAGGGTGGCCTCTGCCCAGCAGTAGATGTCATTTTTTTCTTTCATAAGAACCTTCTGCTGTTGTTAATAAGCACAACAAAGAAAGAATTAGCGAAATCAGTCCAGCCGTTCCGGAGCTATGCCATGACAACGTAAAGTGGCTTTGATTTTTATATAATAGATTCGATCACAGCAAATCCAAAAAACCAAATTTCACTTGTACCGCCGACGGGAATCGAAGCGGCTATATCGCTGTCCAACAGTTGCTTATTCTAAACATATAACCGTTATGTCATATTATACTAAACTCACTCCATTTAAATTCTAGTCAAACAAACCATTGATAGATGCATGTGCACACTCTACCACCATAAAACTTTTGTACAAACAAAAAAAAACACACACACAAACAAAAGGAATTTCACCTTGCGCAATATTTTCTACATAATTATGAAAACCTTTGGCTGTATGGAGTTCTCGTGGCCAAAGTAACATGATCTATTTGGCAGTATTGATACTTACCGTAGCCGGTTCAAGTTAAGTGTAGTGTTTTTATACAAAAGCTCTGTGAACTGACACGCGTGACTCACAAGGCCGAGGTCACTAAGTCTGATTTTATTTTTAACCTACAACTTCGAAACTGACAATTATACCCTTAAAGCTTTTTAATTTCTACTGTATATTTACAGTATTCTTTGAGAAAGAAGATGTTTGTACTTAAATAAAGTCTAGCAATAATAATAAATAACATTGTAAGTTATTCCAAATAGAAATTGTGTTTATTGTGTACCTTATTCATACGGGGCTAAAACTTTATTATGTGTAAATAAATAATTAAATGTCTAGTTAAGTCCCACTATAACTCTACATATAATCTGAAATTAATCAATAACTACTAAAAGTTTTGTTTGCAAACATAGTTACGGATAAACGGGTAAGGTTTTAATAAGCTGTTTTGCCAATACTTTGCCTTTGAATATCATAATATTTTGGTACGACATAGCGTGACAAATATCACGAAACGTAACCCTTTATCCGAACATTGTCAAAGACAACCTTTTCACGACGCAGGAACATTACCAAACCTAACGACGACCGCAACCACTAGAAAAATATTTATTATGTACGCACCGCGGGTTTCGCGAAAAACTTCATTGCATATCACAAACAAGAAATGGGACCACGCATAAAATAGGTACGCAAAACCTAACTTAAATTCCCTCACTCTACATTAACGATTACAAAAATGGACCAAATCGTCGGCACACACGTTTCCGCGCACAAAGCCACCTTCGGAACTAGGTCTCAAGAAGTGGCGCGAAAATTTGGGTAATAAGAAAAGCCTTTACAGCATCACGTATAACACTATGTACCTGTGACGCTGAGTAGGGACATGGTGCACTGAGAGCGAGGGCCAGCTCCCGTCGACCCGGGGCGGTCGGCGGGGCCGGCGCCTCACCGGCCGCCGCGGGGCGCCATAACTCGCGACGCGACCGGCTTCTCCGGTGGCCGGCAACCGACTGCCGCCACCAGCAAGCCCGCCCCGCGCCCCGCCGCCCGCCCCGCGCACGCGCCTCTCCACCGCCGCCCGCCCTGTCACCATCCTGAACCTACTCGGATATTTTCACCGACGAGGTAAATACCCTCACATCGATCGGATTCAAAACACTATGCAATTACCGTATGCAACTGGGAGATTCTTCCGATGTCTAAGCGTGGTCATCTTAGTAACGATTGGCGATGGCCCGGGATGCGCCGCCAGCTCAGGTCGTCGACCTGGGGATAATAGGTCATCCGGTGTCGAGGCTCGGCTTTTTATATTAAGAAACACTTAGGTTCGTGTAGAATCTAGGTTCGTTCGAGCACAAGGTTTTTGTAGCTACTTTATAGCATGGGAATAGTAAGTACAAGCGTATCGTGTTTGAGCTACATCGGTATTAGCATTTTCATTGATTCGCATTTTTATGGCGGCCATTTAGTTAGGCAATAGGGCGAAGTAAACGTGACATGCAATTTACGTCTACGAACCGTCTACGAGCGCTACGAGGCGTCGTAGCTGCGTAGCATCTCCGTAGTCGTCGGGAGGTTGGTAGCGGACGCAATCTTCGCACGTATTGTTACTGTTTTTTCCTTCTCCTGCGGATTGTTGTTGTTTGTGTTTTCCTTCCTGAGGGCTGTGCTCATGTTTTGCGAAAGACTTTCTCACTTCTATTTATTACAAAAAACAAGGTTTCGCGTAAACGTGTGTATACGTAGCGTATAATGTTGCTTATCCGACATATTATGTCGTTTTAGTTTAGTCATCTTAGAATAATAATTCTTAGTAAGTAAGTGTTCAGTACCCACCATTTATAACATTGTATTGTATATTGGAATGCCCCTATACAAAATACAGGGTGCTCAAAAGGGTAGACAGAAACAATATCCATCAACCGTAAACAAATGATGAACCCAAAATAATATAACGCCACGAGCTCCACGGCAAGTCAGTGACCTAGTATTAGTAAAACATATTTTGAATCTGCTATTAATATTATAAAGACAAAAGTTTGCCTTTATCTCTTGTTTTGAATTTACCTCTTACATATCTCTTCACTTTTCTCTGTCTACGGCAAATCTGGTCCAGGTCGGACCTGTCATCTTTTTATATCGTCCGACCATGAAGCAGCTGATCTGCCCACGCTTCTGCTTCGCTTCTTAGGTTCCCATTAATGTTCTCCCATTGTTTGGATTACTGTTTGTTATTTTTTGACGAAAAAAAATAATGAATGAAACTTTACAATAAAGCCTACATTTACATCGGAACCTTTGTGTTAGGTCATAATTTATGCCGAAACTCCAAAGGAAACGGGGTAAAATTCGGGTAACAGGTTTCCTGACAATGTTCGGATAAAATCGCGAAACGGTGTCTTCTAGTATTAACAACGTACAGTACGTACGAATAACAAATCATGACATTTGTAAAAACCACTGCAACCGATTTCAAATCCACAACCTGATCAACAATATTTTTACGAAATAAAAAAATTACGTAATATTTTTTTCTGTCGTTTATGCATAATACTTAGCAATTATTTGAGATTTGAAAAATTAAGACCTTTTGACAGTCCATGGAACGTTAAATTTACTATTCAATTTTATACCCTGTCGCAGGTAGACAAAGTTCAAAGTCAATGTTATATTGTATCCGAAGTAAAAGACTTCAAAGAAAAGGGCTGTAGACGAAGCAGCGCACTTAGTCGATTTCACGTCTCTTTATACTATAATACTTTAGGTACCTCTATTAGATTTTCTGCTAAAGATCTATATAGTACAAGATAGTTAGGAAGTTAACGTATATTCTTACGGTAGTTTTCTCTGTAAAGTTTCGTTAAAAAATTCACCACACGTAGTGAGCTCTCCGGGCGATGAGGCAAGTACTTCCTCCCAACGATGCTGTGTTCACACGCAATTAGGGTCGGTCTCAATATTGCCGTTGATGGGAATACTGATCACAATTTCTCAATAAGTGTGTAAGCGCTTACGTACTTACTAATAACAGACGTTATCAATGTATAGGTAACTTGTAAGTGATCTTTTATTTTACGTCAGTATAGCTGACCCGGCAAACGTTGTTTTGCCAATATGCAGTACGAACAGTGTTTCTCTGCGTATTATTATTATTGACCGTCCTCAAGAGTAATTCTACCTACTAAAGAAAACCGGATTTCTGCGTAGTTTTAAAGATCTAAGAGTACATAGGGACACACAGCAAACCGCGACTTTGTTTTATACAATGACTAGCTGACCCGACAAACGTTGTTTTGTTAATATAAATTATTAACAGCGTTTCACAAGCATGTATTATACATATAAACCTTTCTCAAGAATCTCTCTATCTACTGAAGAAAACCGCATCAAAATCCGTTGCGTAATTTTGAAGATCTAAGCATACATAGAACAACGGGAGGCTACTTTGTTTTATACTATACTAGCTTTCCGCCCGCGGCTTCGCCCGCGTGGACTTCGGTTATATTGCAGTATAAAGGAATATTTTTGTTTTCCCTCGGAAATATCATTTTTTTCCATGATAATGATAACCCTATTTTTTAAACCGGACTTCTTGCAAAATTTCAAAGCAATCGGTTCAGTAGTTACGGCGTGAAAGCGGAACAAACAAATTCACTTTCCCTTTCATAATATTAGTAAGATATATTGAAGTATCAGTATTTCATACAAACTATAACGCACACAGGATGATTTTGGGCATTACGGACGGTAGTGTATGTATACTGCGTGTAAAAGGACCTCGAGCCTTAGAAACGTTGTTGGACTTGTCAATATGAACAACTTTTAATGTGGTAACAATGCAGGGAAACCAAAAATCTCCATTATAAAATGTCATCTCCCGAGGCAGAAAATTTGTTATTTTGTATGGTGACTTCATTTTTTTTTTCATTTCCCTGTATTGTCATCACAGTCCAAACGTTTCTAAGACCATTGCTCGGGGGCCTTTTACACCCAGTATATGTAGGGCATGTAGCATCAGCCATTAAGGTCGTGCGTGTTATATGTCAGTGGGAACGTTTTTCACGTCCCACGGGATCGGGATAAAAAGTATCGATGTTTACACAAAACCCATCAGTAGGCACATGATGACAACTCCTGGACGAGGGCCTTCCACAATGATTTCTATGATCAATTGGGGGGAAATGCCAATCGCAGAGGTGTAGTGGTGGCGGTCCTCTGGAAAGTTCTGGGTCGCCTCTTACGACCCCCACGACGGAAGCAGTTGGGCTGGGGAACCCATTAGTAGGCACATGTATTCCATTCGCGGTCACCACACGGCATAGACTATGAGTAACTATTTACGTTATTGTGTAATCGTCATTTAAATATCGATTATTATCTGGGTACTTATTAAGTATACATAGATATTTATATACACAATGTATCTATTTTTTTTTTACTATTTTAGTACCAAGTTAGTCGATAATTGTCCACTGCAAATAGAAACACCCACTACCCAATTACTCCACACTTTCTATAAATAAGATTAAATCTCTCTGAGTGATAACGTCGGCTTTTACGATGTTACTATTATCAATTTTACATTCTATGTGAAGTAAAGAAATCATTCATTCATTGGTCTCGTTGTTGTAATGGTCAGCATGTCTGCCTCTATTCCGTAAGGTCGTGGGTTCGATTCCCACAGCTGACAGGTACATAGGTACTGAGCTTTTAAGTACTTGTTGGATGTGTCTGGGTGTTTTATTTATATAAGTATGTAAAGGTAAAAAATGTACTTATGTGTTTCATTGTCTGCATGCCATAACATGGGATAAAGGCAAGGTGCGTGTTGTTGTAAAATATTTATTTATTATCATCGTCATACACAAGGCGGAATGGAAACAAAAGACCAACTGAATGACCGTTTCTCAGTCACTATTTCTATCGCAATAGGTAATAATGAAACCTGCCCGCAATTAATACCTACGAAACGTGTAGCCGTAGCTCCACGGCAGCTTAATAAGCAGGTTTGCTGCACCAATTTATGTAGTGTAGTTACCTACTAGGTACGTGTTAATTATCGGCTTTTGCTTGGCATAATATTACCGCCATAGTGCATATCTTATAAGTGGTACGAATAAATAAAAAAAACATTATTATAAGTAGAGTATAGTAGTATTAAATGGCGTCTGTGGTCCAGATGGTCGGATACTTGACTTCGGGAGATCGCGGGTTCGATTCCGGCTACTGGACGTGTATCAATGGGACTTTTTATCAGAGCCTATGTACGCAACGCAACGCTAGTGTGGTATGAACAACATCGTAATGAAACCCGCACACCACGATGTGGGTGAACCCTATAACGACTATGGACTCACTCCCTGTCATGTTGGGTTAAATACGCTTGGTGAACTGTTTGAATTTGCTTAGCAAGTGCCTACGCCGCTTTGGGATTAAGAAGCGTGAAGCAGTGTGCGGAAAAGCAAATATATAGATTGCGGGCAGTTGCATTCATGTGAAACCTCATTCCGTGGGATTTTTTTAAGTATAAACTCTTTTTCTTGGTTTCCGAAAGGGAAATCCTTTATATAGGATACCCAGCAGCCCAGGGGAGTGATTGGGTTATGTCGGATTTGCACCGATTGAAAATCCTCCGGTGGCCATCGGCGGTGCATGACGGGTGATTCCGGGAGCTCCAAAGAACGCACCACGATCGTACGGCGTCCTGAGACACGCGATAAACTCCTACCTAATCCCAGATGAGGTTGACAGAACCTTTGGAAACATGCCTCCTAGATCTCTTTTAACTCTTAGCGGGGTTAAAAGGGACAAACAATAATGGTGATAGGTTAAAAATAATGAACAAAAGCGTAATATTTATCCAAATTGGCGCAGTCGTTTAGAATGAATACGCGTTCCAACATTAGGCATTTGTAGTACACATCGATTAAATAAAGAAATGTATTTTTATCTGTACAGATAACATAATGACAGCACTTGTATTGTATTAGTCGTGTCCTTCGGGTTAAAATAATAAAGGTAGTTGTGCGTTCGCAATACAATACTTAGATATATAATTAGAAAATAATATGACACAATATAGTAATAACACTTCTTTCTGTGTTAACCTATAATGAATTGTAAGAATATGTTTATATTTTTATATATAGCATGTCTTTTTGGCCTAATAATAAAAATACACACACTTTCATAAGTCATGAAAAAAATCGTTGTAAATGAAAATACCAGGTTATCCTTAACCCCAATGATTAAGCGCCGCCTTTTTATAAAACTACTGTGAAACTTACTGATTTATCAAAATGTCTGGTAACTTTTTTAAGTTACATACCTACGTCCAATAAATACTGATTAACAAAAAGTTTATTTCGATTGTGTTTGAATACCCAAAGTCAACAACAAGAAAACTTTATTTTAAATTTTTTATACTACAAACTTTGCCAAAATCTGCAACCAGTAAAATTTACATATGCCTACCTCCGCCCGAGGCGTAATAACTGTCTCATAAGCACCTGTCTATTGTTATAATCCCATTGCACTGAGAGTAACAAACTAGTAAATGTATTTGTTTGAATTTAATGCTTCTAGTGGGATCATAAAATTTTAGCATACCACTGTCGCCTCGATAAAAAGTTAAGAAAAGCTTGTTTAAATAAAAATGTAATTACAAGTCACAACAGCGCACTGTCCTGTGCCTTCGAAGCACAAAGTGCAATCTTGAGAATTCAAGAAAGCTGTCTGTAGTGCGTAAAAGTTGTTCGCAAACTTGTGCACAAAGACTGCGGCTGTACGCCACGCGGCAATCTTAATTAACGTTTTGCATTTCAAATTAATTGTTCTCCACGACTGAAATATTTACATTGTAATGACACTCGGCGCTAATTAATGCAAAGAGATTCTGCTACAACGGTGAATAATTATATTTTTTTGTTGTAAGTATAGTTTTAACCAAAAAAGTTTCTTTTAAGCTTTAAAAGAACATGGACAGACGTCATGTTTTAGGAATATGCAACAATGTTTTGACAAATGGGAATAATGTGATTTCTGCCTACCCGTGAAGTATAGACGATAGGCATATAACTCACCATGGTTGTATTTTAGATATTTAACTCTTTTACCTCTCTCTATTTTTCACGCTCGTGACATACGCTTTTCGTAACATCGACATTCATACATTGTTTTATATAATGATTTCTCGACCTTCTGTCCTTCTGAAGTTTCCACTCACCCGGCCCCTTACATGTAGGACTTGCGTCCATCCTTTCCATATGCCCAAACCACTGAAACATTCCTTTTTCAATATCGGCCAAGAAAATGGCCTATCAGTTATGATGACACTTCCTGTGTCACTAAAACATCAATTAGGTAGAACCGTTGTTATATTGTGACAAGCAAAAAAATTGGCCTTAATGTCTAATAACCTTCCTAGAAATTTGAACCTTACCTTTGGAGGTTAGATTAGGGGGCCAATTCTGCTACACTTTCGTAGTTGCATCGCTCTAGCATCGTAGCGGAAAACGACGTGGTATGGTACCTAGGAAGGCAGTGAAATAAAAATAACAAGATTAGCAATGCACATCGTTTTCCGCTACGATGATGCCAGAGCGATGCAACTACGTGAATGTAGTAGACTTAGGCCCTTAATTCTTGGCCAACTGTAAACATCGACCTTACAAACATATAGTTGTGCATACAAAGGTAACCTTTCAGTATTGTTCACCAAACCTCTTTCAAACCGCAGCTTCGTCTCATAACTATTCATCATAAAACATTTTTTGTAGAGTACCTACCCAACTATTACAAATGTATCACCTAACTCACTCTCGGAATACTTTCTTAAACAATTAAAAATACCACAGAAATACCTTCAAATATAAAAAGACATATTTTCTCTAACAATATAGATCAATTAAATGGAATAAAGTCAATAAACAAGTTCACACTTTTGATCCCAAATGAGAAACCTATGCACAACTTTCCGATTGCCAGTCTAGTAACCCGACCCCTAACAGCCTGTTTTTTTTTGACAGAATAAGGTCAACTGAATGAAATTGAATTGGTTGTTTAAGATCATCATTAATGAGATTAATTTGGGACTCAGAGTTATTTCATTTGTACTTGTACAATTATTTTGTCAAAAAATAACATCAACTTTTAAAGTAATTAACCCAATGTTTAAAATTAGACATACTCGAGGGGAGTACAGTACAGTTAGATATTTTGCTGGAGAACATTATCCTTATTACTTAATTCAATTATTCTAAAATTACATTTCCCTGGATCTCCACAGTCTCAAAATATTGCTGACCAAATTGCAGAGAGCTGTGTGTCTGATGCAACAGAGACCAACTTAGCAACAAAGTTAAAATACCGAACAGCATTGTAAAAACAAGAACAAAACATTGTGCATCATTTTGCGGTAAAGAGTACCTCTAACTGACTTAATATTATTTGTCAATGAGTTGTTCAGTGTGCATTACGTAACAGGCACGTGGTTAGGGCATCGCGTCATTCGGCGGCGTTTCGCCGAGAATTCCCGAAAACCTACGAACCATATTTCGATTATCGACCCGAGACCGCGAGACGCGGACTGTGACGTCATTCGTCTGGCTCAAAAGCAGTTAGTTGTATCCCATGAGCATTTCCTCGGAATTTGCAACTTAGTGTGAAGAATTTAGAGTGTATTTTTCTACGATCGTGTACTACCCTTCAGTGGTCCGGAGTTGTATTCGCGCCGTGCAAGCCTCCTGACCCACATTAGAGGGCGTACGCAATAGTACGAGACGCGTTGTTGTATATACTGTAGCTATTTTTGGCTCTGAGCACCCTGCGAGGTCTGCACTTCTGTCGGGAACTACCTAGATACAATTAGGGCCACGAAGGGCTTACATAATATAACTCTATACAACATATCTACCCATACCATATCTTTACCTCGCGACACCTGTTACTAGGTACTCTGCCTACAATGACCTATATGTTATGATTATAAGGGCACCGGGATCTGTAAAATTTCCCCAAATCCATCGTACAGACATACCTACATATTTTTTTTATTTTTTACGTAAGTATAGTTAGCATTAATATTGTATTGGCACAATTAATAAATGTAAGTATTATTTGCACGTACCCACCCACGGTCAGTCAAGAAAGTGGTTTATCAGTTTTGATAACAGGAAGTGCACTGACACATCAATGAGGTAGTGTTATTATATTGTGACAAGAAAAAAAATGAACCTTAATGTCTGATACATTTCTAGAAGTTTTAACCTTAGGTAGATCAGATTCTTAGCCGACTACGTACGGTACGTAATGACTAATAATTAGGTAAGGAATAAAACCGAGCATTGCATCCATCGCAACCAATATGTTAACAAAGATTTGTAAGCGTATGATAGATAGGTACGAGGTACATCATCATCATCATCAGCCCATACGAGGTACATGAATGTACATAATTATTTGAAGGAGACATTCATGACCCTTTTAAGCCGAACCGTACTGTTTCTGTACCCTGCAGATCGAGTTTGTAAGTATGAGGATGTTGATTTTTCTTTTCGTTTTGGGTAATTTCTAATACAACCTGCAATATAAGACACCTATTAATTGCGTACATTTCTAGGTGGTGCTTGGCACAAATACCTACTTACAATGTAACAGAATGTATCCCTAGACGAACAAAGGTCTAATATATGTCAGGCTATTACAGTCCTCGCTGTGTTACCTACGTACCTATATTACCTTAAATGGGTCCGCGTGCGATCTAAGATTTCTTATTTAGCAGTCTGTAGAGATGTCGTACCTACTTTTCCTTTCTAACCAATGGTAACCAAGGTTTTGTTACACTGTTACATTTTGTCCCGTTACAGTGATGTACGGTCGGCCCAGAATGGACTTTATCAGATGACACTTCCTATGTTACTAAAGCAAACTATTAGACACTTAAGTTCTTGCATAGGTACAGACTGTTCACAGTTGTTTTACCTCTGGCTGTTATATTATATGATGTTACCACAAAGGTAAAATAACCTGTTGTATTCCTGAAATTAGTAACATTATTTCACCGTTTTGGACCGGTCACAATTATTTTACCTTTATAGTTATATCGTACAGCATAACAGCCAGAGGTAACATAACTGAACGATCTGTACATTATTATGACAAGAAAAAAATCTACCTTAATGTCTAATGACTTTCATATCAGTTTCAACCTGGTTGTGGGGCTGTAAACCCAAATTATTGACCCAAATGTATTGTAAAGTAAAAACAAAGTTATGTTCAGATTTCAGAATATCGCAAAATGTTTATGTTTCCGAAACTCTAGGACAAAACTATGACCTGATGGTCCCATTTTTTTAATAACCAAGCGAGTTAAGTAGCGATGTGGTTTGCGATGGAGCACACTTGTTCATTAACTACCTATTTACCCGTGTCTTGAAGACTATACCGCGCAGGACTCTACATCTTAGCGGTTCGCACTATGAAGTTTGGTTAGCGCAACTAGAATCTATACATCCCACCTCTGTATCAATCCGTTATTACTTATGCGTGCCAGATAAGCAAATAGTTTTAATTTCGGAATAACGAACGGAACACGTGGGACCAAAACTTGGCTACAATTATATTGCATGCACGATAATGTCTCATGTATGGACAAGAAAGAGTAGCCAATAATACTAATGTGTGGCGCCGCGGATGTGATGGTGGTGAGCACGTCTTGGCAAACGGGGTGTAGTATGCGAGGGCATGTCGGAGGAGACAAGGTGGACTGATGATTTGCGCAAAATTGCTGGCAGAAGCTGGATGCGAGTAGCCGAAAAAAAATCACTGTAGCGTGAAATTGGAGAGGCCTATGTCATGGACGAATATGATGATGATGGTATGGCGCCCGCTTTAGAGATTGGGACCAGTTTTCGTATCCACGGCAATGCCCCACGTTGTTCCATAATGTTGAATTGGATCCAAGAGAATTTGGAGAGATGCCCCAAAGACCCCTTACGACTTACCAAGCGTATTTAACCCAACGTGACAGGGAGTAAGTCCATCGTCGTTATAGGGATTATATACACCATGTGGTGTACGGGTTTCATTACAATGATGTCCTTCACCGTACGAGCGTTGCGTTGCACATAGGCTCTGAAAAAGAGTACTCGAGCCTAATAGAGACAATAGAACTATTATTGCTATCACGTAGATTCCTTTCGGTAATTACCTAAGTAAGGACATATATAATATGGACCATAACAAGTATAACAAAACTTTCCAACATTTTAAAATAAATAAAGAAACAATGCTGAATATGATAATGAAACAAGTCACTTTAATTCTACTTTTCACTTTAAACAATTCATATTATGCAAATGCAACATTCGTCGTCATAAATTTGTAAATTAATTGCAATAATGATCATGTACTAACACTTTTTACACCTTCAACAAATTTAAGATATTTGTCGTGTCTGTCGGCGTAATTATCACCACTTTCCATAGCTATTTCAATAAAATGTGCTTCATGACTAGTTAAAACTTTGTAAAGTACGCACGAAAATACACTAGCACAATCATACTTAACAATTTTGGCTTGTTTCTCCCGTGATACCTCCAAATTACATTTATCGCAAACATATTTATTAATAACACCATTCCGACGCTGCAAGCCAAAATACTTATATAATTCGATAAGCATTTCATGTATTATGAACCTTCTGTGATACCACAATGTTTCATGATGTTTATAGAATGTAATTAATTCATTATTTAAAGTCAATTCCTGTGCCAATAATTTCATTCTACTTAAAACTATATTAACATTTACTTGGCAAATGCAGCCTTTTTGTTCTTCACCAAAAATGAAGTTAACTAAACTACTATCGCTGTATGTGAACAAATCTGATTCTGTTCTGGAAACTTCTTTCGGCATGTTTGTTGCCAGGAGTCTTATAAAACACTTGTCTACATCAACACTACAGTGGCTCTTCATATCTGGCCAAATATCATCATTAATCTCTGTCAGTAAACTTTTTATACAAAACTGTCTATAATGAAAACAACTGAAATCTGATATGTGTCTAAAAGAGCACTTCTCAGAATTTTGATACTCCTTCATGAGAAGAACATTAGTATTGAAGTTGGCCTGTCTTTTCATTTGTTTTATGAGCCACATTCTATGACACCAGCTGTGATAATTATTGGGGGCTTTCTCTGCTGTTATATTGCAAAGGCTCAATTCGTCAGTGACAAGATTTTCAATATCATTTGTCTGGAGTTGACCACCTGGAAAGATACATAATTTTATTAAATTCATATGCTGGAATTGTCTCCCAACACTTTCTCAAACAGACAATGGCTACAGTGGATATAAGAACAACACATTGGATTACAACTTTTTCTCCATCCATCATACAAATGTGAAAATTTGGGAACCTCTTTACGATAAAATGGTATGAGTATGGTACATGGTATATCACTATGTATATTTTATCAGTAGATACATACCTCCTAAAATCTTTTCCAGAATCCAACGTCTGTATCCAAATGAATCATTACATTTTGGCTTCCTGGAGAGGACTAGTCTTGTGAAACACAACTCAAATTCCTGTTCTAGTTTAGATTTTGTCATGAGTTCTCTTCTTTTGTTCCACAGAGAACTAACATCAGGATTCAGCAATAATGTCACATTAAGTAACTTGACCAATCGCTCCGAGTTAGCAACTGATAATTTCAATCCTCTCTTTCTAGGTTTTGAAAAATACGTATTAAATATTTCGTAGTAGCAAAACATGTAAACATGCTTCACGCACCATGACTCTAAGCCCAAATTGTTTTCATGAAACAAAACCGGCGATTTGTTCCTAAAGTTTTCATCCACTGGTACAATTTCAAATGTGTTCCTGAAAAACACAGCATTGTAGATCATTAACGTTCAACATAGAAACCATGCCAAATACGCACAATATTGTTTACTTACAACTCAGCGTTTTTTGATAGAATATTGTCGACATCTTTTATTATTTTCTCTACTAGAGCAAACTTGTCGTTCTCCATGAGGTTAACTCTTGCAGCCATTTACTGTGGTGAGCCTATTACAGGCAACATGAATATTCTGAAAATTATTGAGCACATACAGCCCAGACACCACGATCGATTTCACAACTTTTTTGTTATTGTGGTTTAGAATTTGACGTTTATGCACTGACGTCAAAATGTCAATTACGTCTTTGATTTTTTTTTAATACTGTTCATGTGTTTAGTATAGATTTCGGAAGATAAGGCCAAATACAAAAAGAATTATTATCAATACTACGATCCTGAGTCATAATACAAAGGCAGAATATTAAGTTTTAACACGAAGTTTAGCAATTTTGTTTAAAGTTCTGTAATTAGTAGTTCCGAACAGATAATGATAATTATTGATGTGGCTATAAACAGTTATTACCTTAGTAACAGAAAAAATTAAAGACGTGGCCAACTGACATGTTAAACGTCATAATACCAAAATTGTATTGTTTTCATCTCAGATTTCCATTTTTGTGAGAATTGTTGAATAGATGTGGTTGATTTGATAAACTACTCAGTAATACAAATATCTGATTTATCTAAGAATAATGGTATGTCCTGCGAACTCTAAATTATTTTTACTGACTGTGTAGACCAGCTAATCAAGTTACCTTTTTATTGTTTCAGAGTGCTATTTTCAACTTCCAAAGTTTATTATCTGTCATACTGTTGCTAATTTGCACTTGTGCATATCTGAGATCGTTTTTCCCTAGTATAATGGATAGAAATAAAACTGGGTAAGTTATGCTTGTGAAACAACCAACATGTAAGGTAATGTTATACTGAAAGAGGGTATGGCACCTATTTGGTCTAGTAGATAAGTCAAGAACTAGTACTCCTAGAACTCTGTAGGGTACTAAAAGTCAAAAGAACATAATATAAATAAACGAAACACATTAATTCGTAAAATAAAATAGGGTCAAATATTGGGGGCCAAAATATATATACAGGATGGCTCATTCAAACCCGTCAGTATGAGAAAGTCTGAAACTATAACACATATTATGACGATTTGTTCTTGGGAACCATGTCACCGATTTTTATTAGGAGAAAAACTGCATTCATACATTTAAAAAATAACCTGTACTCAGCATGGGATGACATGGTTCCTAAGAACATAACTTCTTATGTCTTATAGTTTCATACTTTCCCAAACTGACCGGTTTGAATGAGCCACCCTGTATATAACATTCAGCAAAGAACAATTTTTGTTTCAGCTTCATGGGTACCTTCTGGAAATGTGCAAGGATTGGTGAAAGAAAATCTCCCTATGTTGCTGTATGTTGTATTGCCATGGCATTTTCCATTTTGTTTTTAACATAAAATATTGTAATATAAAGTAAACATAAGGTTTAATTTTTTCTAAATATACGCTTTATTACCATACCCATTACTGAAGTTTTTTGTGGCAGCAAACCAGAAGCAATATAAACAAATTAAAATATTTAGTATTATGGTTGTACAAAATATGTTGAAAAACATCTGTAAAACAAGTAAACATAGAATGAGTAGTTTTACTGGAATAAATAAAAAGAAAGAAAATTCTGTTGTGATAAATAAAATATAATTGTAGTATTATGTTATTTACTCCATATTTGAATATACCTACCTGACGGCCTATCATGCACCACATTGTGATATTACTAATTTCAAGTAATCACAAGAGAATTGTTTTCTAAAAACAAATTTATTTTTGTTGTAGGGTAATGTCCCTTCTTCTTGTAGGTATTTGCTTGGTGATTTGTTATAACTGAAGAATTTTGAACCAATATAATTCTATAGGCCATCCACCTTATCACACAATGATTTGGTGCAATAGATAAGGTACAGTCAAGAACTGCACAAGATGAGGGGATCTCCCATTTTATCTCATAACAAAACAATTTCAATTAACTAAATTGTCAAGCTCATGATTAAGTCTCTCTAAGCTTAAATATGTAGAGTATAGTTGCTGATGTTCCAATTCCACCTCTACAT
>SJJU01004017.1:0-30158 GCA_012932125.1 Conopomorpha cramerella
TTTATATATTAGACTAGCCCACCCGTCAAAACGTTATTTTTTCAATATACATTATTAACAGTATTTCCGCACGGATATAGCACTATTATGTGTATGCAATATACATATAAACCTTCCTCAAGAATCACTCTATCTACTAAAGGAAACCGCATTAAAATCCGTTGTTTAGTTTAAAGACCTAAGCATACATAGGGACTTTGTTTTATGTATAAAACAAAGTATATGTATAAAACAAAGTCACCTCCCGCTGTCTGATTGATGATCTTGTAAACATGGTTGATACTTTGACATAGATTTAGAATTTAGGCTTGAGACCCTCCGTGAAAATTAATATTGCAATTTTATGAAAATAAAATGTTTTACCTCTTTCTTACTTATTAAACACGGCAAACGTAACTTGACTTACCTGAAAAGACAAGAGAAATAATTAGAATACATTAAGAAAATATTTATTAATAAAATTTAGATCTGAATATTTACAAGCATTAAGAATGTAGTTCAATAATCCTTAATTATATCGAGCACAAGGTTAACAAAACCTATTTATCGCAACCATGAGTACTTAATTAATGAATACCTATTTAGTTCAAATTTAGCGACATACAAAGCTCCAGCTATAAAGTTGAAAATTAAAAAAAGCATTTTAATGTGTAAAATACATAAAACTCGCGCATTCATATTAGTTAAAAAACTCCATGTAAATTATTCTAAATCAGCTGCGTTTACGACAATAATAGACCAATGCACAGTTAAGTAAATTTTTAACCCAAATTATATTTAGATAGATTGAAAAACGTGTCGTCCTAGACACATCTGTCGCAGCTGGTAACGTTCGGCAGATTGTGCTATACAATAGCATTTTAACCTGACCTATCACATAATACAATGTGCAAATAATCCTAGCTCAAGCGAAGCTGTGTATTGTGTAGACCTGTTGGAGCGTGCTGGTCTCTTACCACATGTGGAGTGCAAGCAATTAGCTGATCACGACACGTCACAAATAGCGATAGCCAATTTACTTGGGGTGCATTTCTTCTATCGGTTGTCAATACGTTGATAGAGGGTCCTTCTACTATGTACTTGATTGGCAGTCAATTTATTTGGTACCGTACACACACAGCTATAGTAGGTACCTAGTTACTCTATTGATGAATAAGTATATGTAGATATTTTATTAATGATATAGTTCCTGCGACTGAGAACAAGTATTTTTTCCACAAGGAATCACATATTGGAATGAATATACTGAACCAACGTGACGTGGGTGTGTTGTTTTTACAAAACATTGAAATATTTTTGTACATAAAAAGGTTTAAACTTATTAAATTAATAGTTTACTTTTAACTTTATCACATCACGCCTTCTAAGGTACTGATGATCAGATTATGATTTTTGTTTTATTTTTTTATAAGTAATTCTGTGTAGTTAGCTAATAATATTGTGTTACATGTAATGTAATATGTACGTATAAATACATGTCGTCGGAACCCTCTGTGGACGATGAAAAACGATCTTCAACAGCTCGGTCATTCACTAAACGACATAGTCGTTATAGCAAATAGCCAAGAGATTGACAGTGTGACAGCTATTGTTGACCGTTCAGATGTCAGGGGCGTCGGTGTCGGCAATTCAGTATCGATCAGGAACATTGGTCCGATTAATAGAAAGAACAAACGCAGTACTGTTTTCATTCTTATACTAATATTGAATGTGTGAATGGTCAGTAACAAAGGGTGTTGGTGCACGGTGAAATTGAACTGTATGGTCTTGCGATAGAATCCAATATACTTTGAAGATTCTTCACCCAGCGGTAGGTTAACATAGCTGCGGGTAGGGTTCTACAAGTATTACTTCGCTTTTCCTAGTTCCTTCTAAAGACTATCGTCCTAGCTTATTCCTAAGTAAGACTCGAGCTGTGATAATCCTGGGGCTGGTTACTACGAAGTGTCAAACACTATATATAAAAAATTCAGTCAAAGTGATGAATTGAAACTATTCTATTTATTTATTCGATAGGATACCAGTCCCTATAATCACAAAACCTCCACAATTAGTAGCTACCACACAAAGACGTGTCGGATTTAATGATACCCAAACAGTCAACCAAGAGATCTTTACAGGTTTTTTCTCGCATTAATGGCTTTATTGGTCCCCTTTTACACTAATGAACTATGCCGAGATGTCATAATTTACTTTGGTAGTGCGGCTCCAGGAATAGACTAAACCGAAACTAATAGTAAATTAAAAAAGCATTTTTGGGGAAAGAATATCCAAAAACTTTTGAGATCAGCTCATTAGGAAAAACATTCTGTTAAAGACAACGGTTCAGTCAACGTCAGACAAAGGGGTGAGCAGAGATAACGAATTTCTTTTGTTACGGTTCAGATACTACTACCCTACTTTTCTCGTACTGATCTAAACAATAATTATAAGTGGCAACTTTTATGTAAATAAAATCGAAACAACAAACTGTAGTTAGTTTCAAATAACTGCTATGAAATTCAATAAATATCCAAGTAAAGGGGTGCTAAAAGAAAACCAGTTTGTCAAAATGTGTAGTACTTAAAATACACATTCCATTACGTATGCCATAACCAGAGCCAGTCAGCCAACCACATCCAGACAAAGGAAAAGGTGTGAACACACGCCCGCCGCCGCCGCCGTCGCGGCCCGTGTCCAAAATAAATCGTGCAGACAACCGGAACTAACAAAAGTAACAACATTTTTCCCGCACAGAGACGCATCTCATTGTAGACTTCATTTCAAAAAGGGTTTCAGTTAAGAGGTTTTGGATATGTCTCTTGCGTATTATTGACAAAACAGCACTTATTGATATTGCCAAGACAGAATAAATGTAGCTTAAGAGGCCGCATCTAGTTTCCGCAACGAAGACTTAGATTTCGTCTTTCCACGCCATTAGGGACGTGATGTTACGTACATACGTAGGTATATCTCTGGGAATCACATTGAAAAGTTTTTTATTTATCTACTAAGGGTGATTACGAAAATGATGTTTGTTTTTTTCATTGGTTCTATGGTGCTATTTTTGGTGCAGCCGTTTACACAGACAAGGAAGTTTGACAGAGAAATTATGACTCGTGTCATGATCTCTGTGCCAGTTAATACGGGAAAAAGCCATATTTGCTTCTTAGAAATAACTGCTACTAATCTAAAATATTGTATTCCTATATGATTATTTCGAACTTGTACAATATTAGTCAGCAACCTATGATTCGAGGTCATACGACTTGCAATCTGAAGGTTGTGGGTTCCTGTCCAGCTGCATGCGCGTAACAAAGACTGTATTCTTTCTGATCCTGTCTAGTGGTAAAAATATTGGAAACCCGCATACTAAAAGGTTTGTGAACCTTACAACGACGATGGACTAACGTATCTGCCACTGTTTTCGTGAAATACGTTGGTTTGGACTTTTCTTAGCAAGTTTAAGCTGGATGCGAGAAGCCGAAAATAGATCACAGTGGCGTGCAATTGGAGAGGCCTATGTCCAGCAGTGGACAAGTATGGGCTGATGATGATGATGATGGTGATGATTAGCAAGTTTATGCAAGAATATTTCAATTATTGGTCAAGCCAAAATTATCTGATCTTCCCAGTACAGTTCTTCATATTTAGCTAAACAATAGCATTACGCATAATAATCACCGTATAAAGTGCCTACTAAAAGTATGGTATCAATCACTAATAGTGAATCCGTGTCTGTTCTGCGAGATTTACGACAAACAATTTTTTACGAGAGTTGATCCTCGAAGTTTTTGTAACATGGGAACCGACATCAAAGGAACTGTGTAACAAATTAATTGATGATCTCTTTTGTTCTTCGTACGATAATGGAGACGTTGTAAACAGTGCTGTGTTGTTATGTTTTTGAGAACAAAACTTTGGTCTGGTTCGGTGGTCGTGGGTAGCATGTCTCTAAGAATGAACATTCTCATGAACTTTAAGAATCCCTCGATGTGGTAAAATATAAAACTGCAACTACAATATATTAAAAATACTGCCAGTTGTATCGCTTAGGGTGATGCTTGTTTGATTTTATAATTATTTCTGCCTAAGCCTCATTTTGATAGACTAAATGTTATCTAGAAGACATTACCTACTTCAGAAAATTCGCTCATTATATCAGTTACTTACATAAAGATACATTTTGGACATACAATGAAGGTAAAATGGAATAACTAATTTGAGATAGCATGTAGAAATAATTGTACAACGAATTTACTAGAATAGTAAATTCGTGCAATGGTGCAGCAATGGTTCAGGAATATTGGAGGAATACGTTATCATCATCATCATACGTTATAATTGGACGAAAGACTTGACGTCAATGTCATCCATACCAGGTTGATATACCATTTACGCGAACCAAACAGTTTGCGTCTACTTTCACAGTGCGCATCGCCTGGATGTGGAATGACTTGTCGGTATCTGTGTTTCCTACGCATTAAAGTCTGGAGGTCTTGAAGTCACGGGTAAATAGTTACCTAATGTCTCCATCGTAGACCACATCGCTGCTTAACATCAGGCAGGATGGTGGTAGAACGCTTGTTCATCAAACAACTTCCTAAAAAAATCTAGTAATTTATGTAGAAAAGTGATGTTTTAGTGTTATTAATAATGTTTTAATGAAATGCACGCGTATATAGTACTTACCAACGTATATAGTACTTATCATGTCATAATAAACTAAATGTTTATCATCATCATCATCATCAGCCCATACTTGTCCACTGCTGGACATAGGCCTCTCCAATTGCACGCCACTGTGATCTATTTTCGGCTTCTCGCATCCAGCTTCTGCCACCCATCTTGCGTATATCATCATCCACCTTGCCTGAGGGCGTCCTACACTCCGTTTGCCGAGACGCGGCCTCCACATGTCATGCATATATTTTTATGAAATGTCAGTAGTTAAAAAATCGACTTATCGTGATTATTCTTATTCTGAAGCACATCCACATTACTTTTTATATAAGACATTATTAACTTAAATTAATAAAAATTGCATTAGTTTTTTGCCCATCACTGCGTATTCATTAACAAAATAAATTCATTCGAACTCCATATATGTCTCAGTTAATGAATCGGTAAAGTCAGAACAAGATTTTCGTTAATGTTTTTAAATGCACATTATTCTGAAGTGATTGTCGTTTTAAATGTTTATATCGTGTTCTTTTTAACTGTTCTTCATCGAAATTTCAGGGAAATTAACGATGAATAGAAATGACTAATTAATTAAAATTTTGCTTTTGACAAGGAAATAGACGTATTTAGGGAAACGACCGAGTCATAATTTTTCCTCTATTGACATGTAAATACATTTAAATATGTATTCGAAAATATCTTTTCATAGGAAAAATCATTGTAACATACGTACGTAGGTACAATTTATTAGCCATCCTTTTCATATATATGAGTAAATTTTTCTCATACGTCATCAACATAATGGCACTAAATCATTCTCAACCTCAACCTATAGATAACACAGCGACATCTGTGAATAAGATCTGACACATGTATCCATTCGATTATGTAGCGAGCGACATCTGCAGATAAATCATAGTTTGAGATATTGTCTATCGTTTTCCGTGGGATGCACAATCGTAGACAATTTAAGCATAAACAATAACTCTTGAGCTAGATTTCAATATACCTTCTTCGTGTAAGTAGCTCACGTTCTCTGTGGTACATTTTCTAGAGCGCAATAGCACGCGGCATGAAAACGTCGTCAATAAGAGATATTGGGTCGCCGCGTTGCAGCAGTGCAGTTGCTTCGCTTGCCAGGTGAAAGATGTACTGACCACAGTTACTGTTGTACAAAGATAAGTTAAACATATTCTGGCTCATGGTAGATTGGATGTGTTTAGTTCTATATGTCAAGTGACATAGATAAACTGTTCTGCCACCTACGCGAATTCCTCGGAGGGCATGGCAGACCCCGCAATGCCGTTTGCCAAGAAGATCCAATGTGCGTTGTGTTTCTAGGAAAACTGCGGCTGCATGGGAAATGCACACCAAGTCTGTTTACTTACGATGAAGAATTTGGTTACTAATCGCTTGATGCTTTTTTGAATAGAATGTTGGAATATGTTATGTATGTGTAGGAGTAGTTGAATTTTCTCTGTAATTGTTGTAACTGTTTCTGTTTTTTTTTTATTTTCATTCCTTTTCAGACCTCTTACTAAGTTGGTATCTCATGTCTACGTGACTTACAATATTTATTATAAAAATAATTGTTCGAATCTTAGCGGAAGAAATTATAATAAGTTTTATTGAGATAGTAAAAACCAATTATTAAATTAAATCAAGGTTGTACTCTAATGCTCAGAAATAGGTTTACTTTGGATGTACACTCTTACACCTATAACTTCGGCAACACAATGTCGTCGTGCCTCCATAAAATATATATGATTCCTAACAGAAATTGCGTAACATTGGCTGACAAGATTTGTGCGACAAGACGTAGCGTGACATAACATTGTGATAAGAACTGTACGATTCAAGTCACGTCACACGAATCTTGCCTGTCGATGATACGCGTACAGTCGCATCTTCTCCAGACCGTTAGTAGGGTCTTTTTACTGCATGCACGTTGTGTTTATTCAGTTTGCTCATCGCTTAACCATTGTCACGGCAACCGACACACAATATGTGTTCCGAATAGAAAAATTACCAAGTTTAATGTCTGTGGTGTTGTCGTGACTTAACTGGAATAGAGTTTTGAATTTATCGTCTCACATTCTTCTTAAACATAAGGCTCATAATTGATTCAAATGTTTCTTTGAAATAGTGCAGTGTATTTGAAGATACAGTCTTACTTGTGTACGTGAAAAGGTATGTTATTGGCCGCAAGTTATTTTGTAAAAGTCTCTAAGAAACCGTTCACGAAGTATCGTTCTTCGGTTCTTTCACGGTAAGATCTAATTGAAATGTAGTATGCAAATTTATTTGTGTACATTAATAACAAATATTTCCCGACTTGCACGAGGGCAATGCCCTCATAAATACAGTAAGAGATTAGGAACATACTACGTCCGAAATGATTACTAAATATGGAACGGAAATATTCAGAACGAAAGTTTTTTTTTATATAACTAAACAACAAAATGAGATAAGAACAGTGTTTTGTTTGGCTTTCAACGTAATCCAAATGACATAAAAGTGACTTATTTAAAGAATCAGAATATTATTTTAATTTACCATTTATTACATTGTGTAAAAGTACAGCTGTCCTAATTTAGGAGGTAGAACCCAGAGATCATTGTTTTGCTGTCTATACCCGAAAATAGATTTCAAGCACTAAGATTTGTACAGGATTCTTTTGGTTCATGGGGAACTCAGTTTTCTCCTAAGACCAAAATAGTCATGGAGTAAAAATGGTAGGTAAAGTGGTTATCGAATTTGTAAAATTTTTCATTACGTCTTATTTTTTATTAATAGTTTCATCAATATCTCTACCTACCTACCTACAGGATTATTTGGAAATAGGTACATTTTTAATCAGAAGTCTGAGTCCTAAGTAAGTGTCAATGTCCCGATATGAAAAGAAAATCCATCAGCTGAAGAGGACAAAATTCCATTCATCCCGGGACATGACAGAAAACAATATCCAAGAAAGAAGTTACAAGACATATTATAACGAACTGCGATTTGCTGAAACAAGCTGAGTGGCACGAAGCATCACATAACAGCAAATCAGACTGCGTATTTTTCTATCTCGTGTCTTTCTTGACGCACGTGCTAGGCCTGCAGATATCTATTCCTCCTAAAACACCTACAAAAAACATAGATAGGGGTCTATTTTGATGCCCTGACCACCTATCACCCTTTCTATTTATCTAAACCCAAAGTTCATTCTAAAAGTGTCCTGAGAGACATCTGTCGAGGTACTTTCAAGCACTTTACGGATTATGGACGCGGGTTTCTATATGTATGTACGTGCGTTGTATTGTCACCTTCTAATTTATATAAATTACCTAAATGACACCATCTGACAGCGATCCCGTTCACACAACATGTGAATAAACAAGGCACATTTAGATAAGGACAGGTTCTTGACTTTAAATATAAATATATATTGTATACACAAACATCCGTAGTGCCCATTGCGTTTAACAGAACCTTAGAGACGTAACTTCACTGGGATTTAGGTGACGAATCGTGATCGTTCTATGCTATCATACTAATAATTAGGAATGCGATTTTTTGTGGCATATCAGTACCTAGATAATTTTTTGATACTTTTTTACGGAAAAAGTTGATGGTTTAATACATACTAACAAAGTTGCCTCCCGTTGTGTGTCCCTACAATATATATGCTTAGATCTTTAGAACGACGCAGCGCATTTTGATGCGGTTTTGCTTTAGGATTTTCGTTCGTGATTTTAGAGGAAGCTTTATAACATGACTTCTATTCAATGTATTTGTACTTGCCCATAATACGACCTAAGATTATCATTGTAGAACGCATGGAATTGAATTGAATACATGTAATAGCAGGGAAACAACGTTAATATGTATATATTGGCAAAACAACGTTTGCCGGGTCAGCTAGCGTGGTTTAAAATAAAGGGACATGCATTGCAACTATATTTTATACTGAAATTCCCACCGGAAAGGGATAAACCACGAATAAAGTCGTGGGTCACAGCTAGCCTTAACATGGTCTAAACACAAAGCTGTGAATTACTTGTATGCAAGACTTAAAATACCAGTCCTACATATAAACTTGTGTGCTTTCTAGTGTCATAATCTTTGGTAACGACAAAATATGCTTTTAATCTATCCAAAAATCTATCAAGCATTTGATTGACGGTAGTATGTAGATACTTAATATACTATTATACCATAATATACCATCCCGAATTATTTAGGTAGACTTTCAAGCAGTGCATTGAAAGAACTCCAGCGAATAATGTTATTACATACCAGATATGCGCTTGAGTATATAGTAAGCGATTTACATAGATAGTCATGGTGCGCAATTAAATAATGATTTCAATAGTTAGTTGATCTTGCTTCGCTTGAATAGTTGCGTCTAAATGAGCCTCTTAGTTCTCGCAAACCTGCTCCTATATCTTTCTCGCTCATACAATAAACAACTAATTTTATTTAAAGGAATTTTGTGCAGGAATCGATGAGAAAGATGTTCTTTTGACTATGACTCTCACAATGAAATATACTTTAGCTACTCTATTTAACATTCTATAATTTCCTTGCCTCTAGCATACAATAAGTAGAAATTGAAACTTGTGTCGCATAAATCTTAATGACATACAATTTAACATAAAAAATGATTAAGGATTAATTTTTTTTCTTATCATTATTTCGCAAAATATAGATGTCAAAATGAGCCCAAGTAAAAAGCTTCGTTAAGAAAACAAAATCTGGCAAACCATTCTTCACGACACAAACCATCTCACACCCCTAGCCGGCTATTATAGATTGAAACGGTAATTTTTTTTCATCTCCTGTATCCGTAACCAGGAGCAAAAGCAGCTGACCAGTTTGCCTGCATTCACCTGGTTCCCTGGTTTAAATGGGACAACGTACGTTAAACACAACACTGTCATTTGTGGCCTCTCTTGCAGTAGAGTTTTTAAGACGTACTAGCTCAAGTATATTCGTGCAACATACATAATAGTCTTGTCTGGTAATGCAGGTAACTGTTCACATGCTCTAATCTGAGATTTTTTCCGTTACTTACCGGTGTTGTGGGCGATTATTGGACGTCGATTGGTCAGGTATTGAGATAATTGCAGTGCGTAACTCCGTTCAATACAAACTGCGTTTTAACATGGTACTTAATGTGTTTAAATGTGATTATTGTGTACAGTTATAGCGGAGTTGGCTTAAGTAAATTGCAGATACGTAACTACTACGGTCGGCCAAGAATGTAGTCTATCAGTTTTGATGCCAATTTTGATGCCCGACTTGTTATTTTGTGAGATAAAAAATGTACCTTAATGCCTTGACATTCATATTAGTTTCAAAAAAGGGTGGTGGCCTGATTCTTAGAACATACCTTACCCCAAACTGGCTGGTAACTGAGATTTGCAACGAAAGGAAACATTCTCTCCATGGAGTTTCTGTCACTCAGTCTTCATAAAGTCGCCCACAAAGCGACTTATCGGGTTCGACAAGTGCCCGTCTCAGACGATCTTGCGCGAACTACTCTCACACCGTTAGCCACGATAACTGTTTGTCGCGGCCCAGATGACTGCGTCACCTCGCACGTCCCAATAAGACCTCTTTTTTAAACTGACCTTCTTACAACGAAAAGCTCGTGAAAAAGAAACAATCTACGGTGATTTTACAAGTTCGCTACAGTACCTTTAGTTGATAAGAAATTTCTGTTATGAAGTGGACTTTTCTACCTAAGTAAGCAAACGAAATAAGTCATTTCGTCAATACGCACTCGATATTATACTATACCCTTCGGAAAACTACACCGTAAATGGAAGAAAATACACGACTATCTTATCGCATGGCATATATAAACTTTTGTCGCATTCAATAAAGTTTTTTAAACCCGGTTTATTTTATGTTTATGCAAATGTTATCGTATCGCTCTGCGGCCACTTATAACGTCATTTTACGTACGACATGCAATTAAAAAAACGGCGAATGTAGAGCAAACTAATTTAAATGTAAAACCTAATTTCGTCTGATAAATGTTAAATGGTAATGTAACTACATCGACTAGATGATGTTTAATTTTACTTCACATCGTAATAATCGGGTCACATAACATTTGGGCCATTCATAATTTTCTCCACTTGTCCCGTTGTTGGGTCACCCCATGCCACCCTGTTAGGTCACCCATCGGTCCAAGGGCCACACCATATTGTTTACGTAGTGTGACAGATGAGTGGTTAGCTCTTACACGGTCACACATATCGCTTTATACCAACCAGTTCCATGAGATCTTATAGTAATATTGTTCTCCCTCTGTGATAGAGATATCTCTACATAAGTGGTGTTTTTTTTGTTGCCACATGAAATTCGCTTATTTTACTATCAGATCCTGGTAGACCTATAATTACTAAATTTAGGTAGAAACTTTGTAATTTACATGCAGTTTCATTTTTTGGCACACGTCTATGATATGTCAAATGATAGGAAAAGAACCCTGCTAATAATATCTTACGATATTTAAAATGATTTTCAGAATATACCAGCCTTGTCAGTTCTGTAGCAGTAAGCTAGTAGTCAGTAGCTATCACACAGTTTTTACTTGAAACAAAATTACTTGAAGGTTTCATGGTACGAAGCCAGATGGATAAAACCACCGTGCCTGGCGTTAAGCTAAGATGAAGCACGCTTGTCTGAAAAAAAGTATATACCTACCTGTACCAAAAGGCATATCATTATTAATACAATCCTTCACGCTTTCTTCGGCCTTTTTCTTTTCTTATTTCCATCCACATTCAAATTAAATATTGAATAACTGTGACTAACCCAATAGAAATTTTATTTCGCGGTTGTAATTCTGACTACTGTAATTTAGAGTGCAGATATTTCGGACACTGTCTGTTCATAAAATTCACCGTAAAAATTACAAAAATAATAAAGTGTATTACAGTATAACAGTTTTATATCGATGAACGTCAGCTTACTGATACAGAACTGAGAAGAAACTGGTATATTCTGAAATGTATTTTTGAATCTCACAAGATATTTTTAGCAGGGTTCTTTTTCTATCATTTCACATAGACGTGTGCAAAAAACCAAACCGCATGTAAATTACAAAGTTTCGATCTAACTTTTGTAATTATAGGTCTACAAAATAACCATTTTCATATGGCATCAAAATATCATGTGTCAACTGAAATTTCGAGGAATTATTTTTATTGGTGAACGGTAAAGTATCAAAACGTTTTAGTCCAATTTCCCCAGTAATTGCTGGCGTCAATTTCTTTTTCCCTTTTTGCCATCAGGTAGACCTATAGTATGGCGGTTAGATACGAGAACATTGCCCAGAGCAGACTTTTGATTATGCCGATACTTTTATTAAGTGTATTTTTTATCGCAGCGTTAGGCAAAACCCGCAAATGATGGACCCTGCCAACTCCTGTCAAAACTCCGGACCCTGGAATGACCATTAGTCTGATTGCCCCGCGCCATGCCGCAGCATCATTACAGTGACCAGTGAATGACAGATGACAGCCAACCTGTCAAGGTGGGCAGATCATTACATGTAATTGGACGGCCGAGTTATAGACTGCGGCTCTGGAACGCAACCGTCATTGTGTCATACAAAAAGACGCTATCGACATCACGTGCAGTGACTGAAATCAGTCAACTGGAACTGAAATACTGGCTACTATTGTTTTCTCAACAGTTTGGTGGATAGTCAATTGTAGAAAACAGAAATTTTATTGTTGTTCACGTCTTCGACAGTGTGGCCTTGAAAGGGTTGAGATGCGATACCGCAACGAGCTGCCAATTGCAAAAGCCGACAGTAATTATGCAGTTGCAGTGGACTTGCAGTCGCTGAATATTCATTGAGACTAAAAAAAATCTACTAGTTCCCAGGACCGATAGCCGAATGCCATCAGGGGCTTTTATTCAGTAGTAGTCGAACGCTGCACCGTTGACGTCCCAATAGTTAGTGCGGTGTCCATGAGGACTTCCCCGTAAAAAATATACTTATAGATAGGTACTATGTTTCCGCACCAGAGAAGAAAGGACATATTTTATCATTTCCGAGTACTGTTTATGACATAACACGGTTTTATTGAAGCTGGAATGTGTTTTTTCTAAAGTGTTATTATTAATTCTGACATATTCTATGAATATTAAAAAAAAACAATAATTAGCGTGTACATTACATACAGTGACGTCATAGTAGTCCTCCGTTATATTAAACAAGGTCTATAATAACTTTACTAACGAACGTAGGTACAATGTATGACGTATGTTATTATTTTTGGAAAACAACGGCGGAACTGACAAGGACGTCTAAAACGTGATGTACTCTGTTCTATGATGAAATTCGAAGGCTTTGAAGCACTGCCCACGCAATTATAACATTAATTATTTATTAACAAAATATGTATTAAATGACTGGTTATGTACCCAATGCGTAATGATGTAAAGAAAATTATAATTAGAGACTAAAACTTTATACGCTTAAAAACTAACAACAACTTAACATATTAAAACATAACAAAACCCTACAGGAACATAAATAACAATAATATCAGATCACTATTTTTAACGTAGCTCTAGTAAACTCATTCAGTGAACATGAAAAAATAACTTAAAATAAAAAAATAACCGGCATTGATAGTGACATGAGAGAAGACGTAAAAATAATGGCAACTGCTCCTATGTTTTCTCTTACTCCATCAGGTTGAAATATTTTGTCCACCTTAGGATAGAAGATGTATTATCAATACAACTTCGAAAGGAGAAATATTTCCCCCGAAAGGGTAAGTGATTATTGGTGGATGGAACTAACTAAAATGAACGTTCAAAAGTGTCAATTTTAATAGTGGTTCTCTCCCACTCTTCTATATCTTTCGTTCTCATTATTCTATTCATTATTTTGTCGTTGCAATTAAATTTAAGTGTAGAAAAATTAGGACATGCAAGTGTTTCCGCCTACACTTCTTTAGAATCAAATTAGTGATTATTATAATTAGAATGCTTAACTAAAACCTGTTACTATTGAAAAGTGTTCACAGTCAAACAGTGCACGACTGTACCTTACTCAGGTAGATATGGTCGCACCCACTTCAAATTTTGATGCTTTATTCATTCTAAAAAAATACACTTCACGCCTTATAATCGTAAACCGGGGTAGGCAGAGGTATTTGCTAAGCGACCCGAATAAACCCGAATGGTTCCGATTAATTAAAAAAAGTTGTTAAAAGTTGTTTAGAATTCTGTGTTGTACTTAGCTGAGGAAAAATATTGCTTAATTTTAATCCATAAATATATTATAGTACTCTATACGTATATCTATCGCCCATCGCCTATTTTGTTTTTTAAATACAAAAGTAACTGGTTTAAATTTTCTAATAAGTAGTGGCTTATTTATAGCAATATAACGGATAATTCAAATTTCGGAAACAAAATTATTTAATTTTATTATTTTTAATTTTTTATTTAAATTATTCTGATGACGCTGATGTGGAATGTAAATGAAATGCATCAGCTGTCTTTCTTCGTGGCATGTCGTAGGAGATGGCATCGTATGCCATCTGGAGGTTTAGGAGTTTATTCTTACTAATATTATAAATGGGAAAGTGAGTTTGTTTGTTTTTTTGTTCCGCTTTCACGCCGTAACTACTGAACCAATGGGGATTGTTCACATTTTTTAAGTGGTGTTTTTTACAGTATTTTCCGAAAATATAGACCATTTTAAGAAACTAATTTGAATATTTTTGTATAAAATTGTCTAATTACATTTTAATTAATTTTTAAAGCTTACACCGGAAATACGTCATCATTGCGTTGAAAGAACACCGTCATCGTAGCCAGAAAAAAATAACATGATTGACACATCTATAAAATGACAGTGACTGTCAACCTACATAATATTACGTAAACAAGAACCGAATAAAATAGTAGGTTTTCAAAATATTTGCAGTTTGTTTTGTTACTCCCTTCTGTCACAGCTGTCACACGACAAACTTCAATCAGACTTGGCTCTTCAGTTACTTTTTTTGCTTTGGAATACATTCCTATGGGCTGAGCTATGACGTCATAGTCTTCAAATAAAAGTTTAACTTAAAAGTTGAAAATAATTTGAATCCATGAAGATTTTGTAAATCTGATTCTTGATAATGGTTAATTAAGGCTATTCCTCGAAATGGTTTTCAAATTGGACATCTTGAGAAAATTATGAACAATCCCCATTGCTTTGAAATTGCAGACGTATAGTTAAAAGTCCGGTTTAAATAATAGGGTACTTTTTATCCAGGAAAAAATTGTATTCCCAAGGGAAAACAAAAATATTTATAAGACCGAAGTCCATGCGGGCGAAGCCGCGGGCGGAAAGCTAGTTCTAAATAGTACCGACCAAAAATAGCCTGTATATGTCGTAAGAAAATCTATTCCCATATCCGGTGTTAAGAAAGTACAAATATTTTCACAAATCTTCACTCGTATCATTATTTTTAACTAGATACCCAATACGGCGCAATAAGTATTGGTAGACTCACAACGAGGTCATATAGAGGCGTGCGTTAACTCCGAAATGGACTCCCAAAGCCGCCCAAGGGCATAAGTTAGCCCTAACGAGCCGACCAACAATGGAATACACGGTTAACAACCTATAACAGGGAACAAACTCGTCTCAGACGGCTCATCAGGCCTTTTGTGTTTTACTGAAAATATTCTAACCTCTTCATCGTCTTGAATGCATACATTCTATTCTACTACAAGACACGAAGCCCGTGGATAGGGAGGTAGGTATTACAAAATCACGCGCGTCAAGCTTTAGGCGACTCGAATGTTTTTTTTGCCGAGGTGGGCCGGTCGAGTGTATGTGCACGTCATGCGAAAAGGAAATCCCGCAGTAACAATTTATTACATATCATTGCGGTAAACAAACATCACTACTACTAAGCACCTAACTCGAATATAGGTAACTAATCAAATTATTATTCATCTCATAAGATTTATGTCCACTCCATAGAGTGGATATAATGTTTGGATAGACAATCATCACAAAATGCCTACTAAAATTACACATACCTATTTATTTATATACAATAAACAATAAGGGTTACAGCATAGAGCCAAAACGCAATATAACACTGAAACAAAACAAACTTAAAAAAAAATAAAAAATCCCAATGTTTAAAAAACAAACTCTTACTACTAAAGGAAGTTTGTGAGATGTGGGGGTGATAATAATAATTTTGGGTAATTTGTTAATAATCCTTTAAAACGGATTGTAACCAAACTTTTTGAGCATAGAAGATAAGCTCAAAACCCGTGCATAATCGGCATAAGACGTGGTTTACCAAAAAATCTACACGGTAACGGAACCAACATAAACAGGCAGCAACTTAGCTTAGATACCGTAGGGGTGCACTAAGAAAGGAATTCCCGAAATTCCCACAATTTGATTTATAATGTATATGGGCAGAACAATGTTTTCCGGGTCCAACAAGTATGTAATAAAATGCATGTGTAAGCAGAAAATATAACCTACAATAGTAGTACATCCATTCGTTCATTAACACAAAAGTAAGCTTTATTTTTATTTGGGTTATAGTTACTATGGTAAAAGAACTTGAAAGGTAAGAGAGCTTTGTTCCTGACCTTGGTACAAAATGACCGAATGCATGAACAATGCTAGCTACTGTTTGACTAAACAACACGAACCAATTGCAATAAGGTAGTAAAATGCCAACTGTTTATTCTTAAAATACGTGACTTATTTACGTCTGACTTCACGTAAAACAATTTATCGTACGAACAAAATGTAGGCCGTTGAGAAAATTGATCTTTTTTAAAAGCCTATAATACTATTTTTACACTGAAACCTCTTTGACCGATTCGTCAGTTTACGTTCTCCGAAAAAAAAAAACGTTAAAAGGGTCGCAGACGAGAAAATCGATTAAGTGTTATTTTATTGCACGCCAAACAAAACGAGACATCACAATTTATTATTATCGGTCCTAGGTAGGTGGTTGAAGAACTTTTATTACGATGTCGGCACCAAGTCGAGGATGCGTTCGACAAAAAAATTACCAAAATTGGTATAAAAAAGAACTTACCGTTACGTTACGTGTGGCATTAATATCGAAGACTTTCATCAGGCGTTTTACTGCCGTTTTGCATGCGAGAATGACCAATTATTATTCCTGTTTAAGACCATTCCTGTTTTTAGTGCGTAGGTATTGGAAAAATCCAAGCGAAAGTGCACATTGTCGAACTAAGTTACCTTACCTACACCACTGTGAACTGACCCTTACTATGTAAGGACGCGCTCATAGTGCAAAGTTTTGTCTTTTCGTCGATCGCCGGACTTATCTTAGCTTGTCGTCGATATGCGTCCACAGAACCATAAAGGAGCTCATCAGACACATAAAATAATACATGGCCAAATTACTTAGACACTTTAGACTGTTCAGTTTGTTTCAAAATCAAGGCCACCAAAAATTGGTCATGAGGAGCTCGGAGATGCACTCGACTTTACCTCGCGGGACGTCCAATTAGAGGGAATGCGAAACTTCTGCCGACCACTGCGCACAGGGTGTTCATATCACACAGGGCAATAGAAATAAAAATGATTAAGAAATTATTTTACTATGTTATCTTGGCAACGGATGTGATCTTTAAAAAACTATAGAGCCATAATGAAATTATTTTCATCGTTATTTTCACTTTTCATGCAATAGATAGTAGTCCAAGAACTATCTGCATAATACCAAGATATTTTACAAAACCGTGTGGATTTTTTTATGGAGGCTGTCGCATTGATTTTGACAAGCAAAAAATATCGAAGTATACAAGTATCTTGGTCCCCTTTTCGTTCGCGTTCAATTTAAAGATTTCATATTCAACTATATATACACATATATATATAAGCAACATTTAATATGGAACATATATATATAAGCAACATTTCTCCAGTAGAAATTAAATTATTGGCATTCCTCTTTGGGTGCTAATACGTTTGACTTGATGTCGTAAGTTTCAACATTTTAGATGTCAGTGAGCATAAATCTTGCGTAAATGACCAGTGTCGCGTGCGCACTTCCCGACAGGGGACTTGTTAATGCAAATTTAATATCGAATACAAATGGACGAGGAATGTTGTTTACGTTGGAAATTGAAGGCTTTTAGTGCTTGTTTACTTTGTGAAATGCAGTTTCGTATAAATAAACTTAGAGCTATGCAAGCAATTACTTAAGAGGCAGTACACGTTTCTGGTGCCGTGACGCGATTTTGTAAAACCTCTTGTTGTACTCTCAGACCAAACACAACTAAACTTGCAACTTGTGTATCACCTTCAGTCTGTCTCTTTTCCACCAAAATGTACGGAATCCGATACACTTTTGGATCCAAACTGTCATTTTTACTACTAATTTGACAGTTTGGATCCAGAAATACCCTGCTACGCAGTAAGGGACAGAAAATATATTCTCTTCCTCCTTCACTCCCGTATGTCGTCCATATCTTTGTCTCTGGTTTGGGCATATGGAGAGAGGCATATGAGGCCGGGTGAGTAGAGGTCGTCCCAGAAGGACATATAAAGACCAGATTGGTGATGTCCTGACCGAAGGTGGCGTGAAAAGTACTCGAAACCGGCGGTCATGTATGAAAAGATGTATGAATGTAGATGAAGCGAAAGGGGTATGTCAGGACCGTGACAAATGGAGATCTGTAGTCTCTGCCTACCCCTCTGGGAGACAGGCGTGAAGTGTATGTATGTATGTATGTATCTTTGTCTCGTCTTATTCTAAACGTCAGTTTCTTAGTTGTTTTTAGTCTGAGTTTGTACTACTCGGATGCCAGAACTCAAGTAATTAAATCTTTCTGAAATCGATACCTATTGTATTGTACAGTACGAGTTTTTACGTCAGTGAAAGTGTAATTTGTAATCTCAGTAATGTAATGAACATGTCTCTATATGGTGTTGTTTTAATTCGGCCGAAACTACATCACGTTCTGTCACTGAGTGTCGGTGGCAGCGCACGCGCAACAATTTCGTCCCATGATTTTTATCCGCGCTGTATATGCACCCCGTATAAGGTTGTCCGTCGACAATGGCATGGGAACTCGCCTCATTTGACGAGAAATATTGTCTACAGTCACGGGCGTGCCTTCATGGTTTGAACACGCAACAATGATCTGTTGTTTCAGTAATGCGTTAACAGTTAAGGATCAAAATACGATGGATTCGTTTAAAACTTGCAATAGTACCGACTGTATCAATACCTGGATAAATCATCGAGTGGAAAACTTTTGTAAGACCTCTGTTTGGACGACTATCGTATTGAATGGTAGGTCAAACTAGATGTGTTGACGTAAAAATACTGCAGTCTCTCGGGCCGGCCGGCCGGTTAGCTAAATCGATTTTTAAATGGAAACCCCATTCCAGGTGTCGTCTTGCAATATTATAAGATTTTTTCGCGTGTAGACTTGTATTCAAATATGACGTGCTCAGCGAAACGGATTGTATATTGCACTTGTGACTTTGTGATGTTTGGTTTTTGTACCAAATTTGAGGATAACACAATTCTGCTTTTGGAATAGACAACACCTATAAAGGTAAAGGTTTAGTCACTTACCATTAAAGGAAAGTTTGGTTTTCGTAATTTCCTTTAAACGTTTGACAAAATGTGTGGGTGAAATATTACTCTTTACCTTCACCCTTACCCTTTTATTTATGAAATCTTCGACTATCATTGTGAACATTCTTTATATTTATTTTTTTTATCAAATATTTTTACAAAAATTCGGCCATTTTCGTGTGTATTCCGACTGTTAGGTACTTATTAAGATTTTAGGGTTCATTTGAAACAAATACTTTTTACAAATGTGAATGAATTTGTCCTTTTTTAGTTCCATGTCATCTGGTAAACTAAGGTAGGTAACAGGAAGGATCCACCAAGTAACTCCTGTTCCTAGTCATTGTTAACACAACATTGTTTGCTGTGATGTCATACGACGTTCGTAGAACACTTACACCTATATCCATGCACTAAATTCTTAATATGATAGATGTGGTCACAGTACATAATATAGGAATAATATATCCATACACATTTTGTCTAAAAGATAAAAACACTGCTGTAGTAAAACAACCTTTTTTCGGAGTAAAGTGCCTAAATAAATAAACAAAACTACCTACAAGGTTCTACAAAAAAATCTCTCGACCAAGTATTGCAACTAATATAGCAGACTTTTCTATCGATATAAACTATTATATATTTAGCAAAAATGTCGTGTTTCACAAAAATAGGCATATTAGTAAAATTGTACATCCACGTTATAATTTCTTATCAATGTTGATGATATCATGTTGCTGTTATCATTTATCACTATTTACTCTCAGTGAGAGGCGCACGGCGGCGGCGGTGGCGGCGGCGGCGGCGGCGGTGGCGGCGGCGGCGGCGGCGGTGCGGCGCCTACATTCACTATTTTCAACGTCGGTGGTTTTCATATTTTCTTTGTAACTTATTTATAAAATGTAGAGCTGTAATCTTTGTTTATCTGTCTGGTCTAAACGTTGACTTTCTTCGAATAAATACGCTTTTTACCTACCTTCAAGTTATAACTGTGAAATGTGTTATGTACCTAGACTTGATAATTCTTAAATGAAAATACAGGAACTAAACTACTATTGCGACTTCGACTTATACTAGTTCAAGTAGGGAAGCTAAAATTCTTGGAACGTAAGCAAGCACATATTACCCACTCGTGTATTCGCTATGCTAGTGAAATAAACGACAGCTCGTGGATTCTTTTTATTATTGAGTCATTCACTGATCAATGACCGAAAGTGTAAGAGAGTTCAAAACATTTACGTTCTTTGAAAAAAAAATGCAGATTGTTACATGACTCACGCAGGCATTACGGTATCCACAGAAGAAAAAATAGAGCGCTCAAAAGCAAAGCATTCACGCACTACTGTGCAGTACGAAGCAACAAGAAGGCTTCATTAAAAAATCTTTTTACTCGTCGAAGGAGGGAAGTGAGTGACCTTGCCAGTTAACGAAGGCTGCTCGCCAAAGAGTTCTTGACTCTCGAAAAAAAAAGGTTGCTCGGAAAAAAAAGTTTCAAAAAACCTGGGATCGCCACAGCCTCGCTATCGCGCGTTTTGTTCTCGGCTTTCGATTTGAACGCAGGCTTTCGTGCGATAAATCTTTAGTACACTTTACATTGAGGTAAATTATGTTTGCATACTTGTATGTAGGTATATATTTTTAGCTGTACGGATGTCGTGTTGTTTGTTAACAAATAATTTCTTTTCCTTTCGTGATTCAACTCAAATTATAATATCTTCAACAGCTGAAACAATAGGTACCTACTGATACCATTGATATGTCTTTCTAAACATACATTTAAAGAAAAATGTCCACGGCACTCCATGCGTACTTACATAAGTGTTACTAAGGTGGGTAATATCACAATTATAGGCACACGCACATTTTGTTATGTGGGTTTCACCACGATTTCCTTCTACGTACCTACGAGCTTGCGTAGCGTGATATGCCCTCTAAAAACTCTCTGGAGTCTCGAACCAACACCCTCCCGATTGCACTCTTCGTGTTATGACTTCAAGCCTTTTAATCCCAGAGCGGGGTAGGCAGAGACACTTGATAAGCAAATGGCCACGGTTCACCAAGCGTATTTAACCCAAAGTTACAGGGGGTGAGCCCATAGCCGTTATAGGTTTCACACACCTTCATCACGATGTTGTCCTTCACCGTTCGAACGTTGCCTTGCGTACATAGGCTCTTAAAAAGAGACCTATTGGTACACGTCCAGTAGCCCGCGACCTCCCGATTGCAAGTCAAGTATCCGACCAATTGGACCACAGACGCCCTGTAACTTTAAAAAAAAACCCACAAAAGAGCGACTGCGGAGACGAACGATCATAGAATAAAGTAGTTGCATCTCTTTTGTTTCCCACTATCTTTGACAGATTGTTCTTTTATCCTCATTGTACAGGACGCTCTGCGTCGAGCTTTATAGTGCGAACCGCCAGATTCTGGAATGACTTGCTAGATAGAGTCTGTGTTTCCTGTGCAGTACAGTCTTGTGCGCCTTCAAGTCACGGGTGAATAGGCAAGCGTACGGTCGGCCAAGAAAGTGGTCTGTCAGTTTAGATGACACTTCATGTGTCACTAAAACATCAATAAGGCAAGAGTTGTTACACATCTAATGACATTAATTTGAAATTCAACTTTAGGGTGATAGAGCAGATTTTTTGGTCGACTGTACAGCTATGTGGTCCTTATGGCTTGTGGGTAAAAAGTGATGCATCCAGTTAAAAAAAATGGAATCTACTTTTTATGGGTCCATATTATATAATGGAATATAATAAGTTGAGCGCCTAAAAATACTAAGTTGAACAGCAAAATTACTAATTGAGCAGAAAAATTTTTGATTTTGTATTTATTAGCTGACCAAATCAGAAATTTTGTCGCTAAGTCAGTATTTTGGTTAGGTTAGGTTAGACTTTTTTGATGCACGTTTAAATACTATCCTTATATAATTACATTAAACTATCATAGTGGAGTCATAAACTCACGTAGAACAAACTAAAAAGATAGAAATTCAGAAGTGACAAGTAATTACATTGCACCGACGACCCAAAAGGTTCTCTTGTCCGATTCAAAATAACATAATCAGGCAGGATGGTGGTCAAACTCATGCCTATATACCTACCTAGATTTAAAAAAAACGAACGCCGAATCTTTGCGGCGTGTTACTCGAAAATCAATACAAAAATCATGGAAGCACTCGTGATACGTTATCGGACAAGTTGGCGATTCACCTAACCCTATGACGTAGTTACAAATATATCGACAGATGTATCCCAACACAACAGTTTAACTGGGTTACGCTGATATGATAACGTTTTGTAACACCAGTAGTACATAGGTACTAAGAACTGTGTTGTGAATTTGGTTAAAACTATTGTTGGAAACCGGATTCTAAAACGTATTAAACTTATTTCACTCTCCGTAAACACAATTTTCTAATAAAAAGGTGCTACAATGTGCAGAACAAGGAAGAACATTGTACTTTTGTTATTAATGCACAGTGAACAAGCGTTTGACCACCATCCTGTCTGATGTTAAGCAGCGATGTGGTCTACGAGGGAGCACATTTTTAAATTAGGTACCTATTTACCCGTGACTTGAATACCTTCAGACTATACTGCACAGGAAACACACTCCGGCACCGGCAAAAGCATAAACATTTTTGATTCTATGTATTTAAACATACAAAAAATAATACAGGTTAAACTACCGATATTGATCAGTTTAAAATAATAATTATTCTTTTTTTCTGGATCTCGTTTCTTTATCGGATCTCGATACATTAAAAGTAAAAGGACTCCGAGCAATGATCTTAGAAACGTTGTTGAGATCGTCAATATAAAAAACTTTTACTATGGCGAGAATGCGAGGAAATGAAAAAAAATCCATCTCCCGCGACAAACAAAATGTCTCTTTTGTTTTGTTTGTATGGAGATGAAATAAAATTATATAATTGCCCCACAATCTGGCCATAGTAAAAGTTGTTCATATTGACCAGCTTTCGGTATAGGTCGATATAACCTAGATGTTTCCAAAGCTATTCGAATATATAGCAAACAACTGTAGTTTACAATACAATTCATGCTGATACGCGCACAATAAATAGACTTGACTTCACCCATCAGCACTTTGATCACTATTTATAGGCGCCTCGACTGATTCCTCTGTCTGATTGACATGCTCTTTCATGGCACTACGTTATTGATACAAGAAAATGCATTGTAAATATTCGAGTCGATCTTCGATCGATCTATGATTACAACACTATTTGACGTGACGTCAGCTATAAAAAAGGTACAGGATAGTATTCTCAGTCTTTTTGAAGTTACGTCTTTTAGATTATCACTTCAATCTTTTTTATGTGAAGTTCAATCAACGTGAGCGATGCACTAGGGATGACTTATTTTTGTTTATACATATCGGTAAACGTTTGAATACTATTCTATAGGAACATACTAGTTTAGTGTTTCCATGTTACAACTCATATCGCAGCCTTGTAGACCACATCGCAGCGTAATACCTAACAGGATAGTGGTGTAATAATGTGTAAATGTATGCCTATAGGTATAATAAAAACTGTCCTTTTTTCATGGGGATGTGGTAAGGGATCTCTGCCACCGCCACGAAGAAGCAATTCACTTGGCTTCAGTTGTCATGACATCTATCTATGCAGTATATTATTGTATTGTATGTACGTATTTATATCATCTTATAATAATTCTGTCTGATGGACAGCTTGTACATCACACCCCGGGCACTGGCTGAAAATCAGCGTCAAGGCGTAAGCCCCGGCAACATGCTGCGCCAACTGCCATTTCATCGCCGCAATTATGTAGTATTTTAAATTCTGTTTCTATTATATTTTTTATGTAGGTATACTTATATTTATTTTTGCCGTGTGCGGCGCGAATATATATTTTTTATTCTGGGGCCCCATTTCAGGTGAGGAAGAGTAGCAAGTAGCCATCGTTCATAACTACTGACATCTCACCACAGGAGACCCAACGATATAGGTGGTGAGTACGATTGATGCAACGAATATACTCGTGGTATAAAAGAAGTCTTAATGAAAAACTTTAAAACACCATAAACTCATACGTCTCGAGTAATAAATAAGGTGCAAATTGGAAAGAGGTGATAAATCATTTAGATTTATTATTTAAGGTGTCAAATTACATACATACTGCAAACCATTTCCATCTTTAGCGATATTTATTAAATAGAGATAAAGTTTGTGAGTTTGTAGTGGTCTGTAAAGGTGGGTCCAGACGAGTATAATTCTACCGTGTAATGTAACACGAATTCCACATGTGAAAGACACTACGAGCGTTACATGTGACACCCACACCTAGAATTTGTGTTACATTGCATTACATTTTACAATACATGTTACACGCTTCTGGACCCGCCTTAATGGTGGTGTGTGTGTAGTGTAACCACACGCAACTTGGTTAGAATAACTTTGAAACTATAATAACCAACTTCAACTAATAAACTATCAAGAATTTAGTGGATTTCTTATGGGTGCCATTGTCGGAATCGAACCCGATAGGCGCGAATACAGTCGAATTGAGTACCTTGACCTTTTCTGCCACCGGAAAAATATTACCAAGAAAGCTATGCTTATGATAATTTATTTTATTTTTAATTTTATTGTAATTTTGATTTTAGTATGCGTATTAGTATATAATAAATATGTCGTCGCTATTTAGAGGGTATTATATTTTGTACGAAATACTGAAATCGAGAGAGAATTCTATATCTTAAAAAGTGGAAAAACGCGAGTGGATTCGCGCTAATCAGCTAGTTTAATAATAAAGGTATTCATAGTAACTATTACTCCAGGACCAACATACACGTGCTATTAACATAAATCATGAAAATTTTCTTCCCCTTAATATCGCCTAAAGCAAATTACAGTTGAGATACGCTCCCACGTATACAGGATCAAAAACTCTAGACGTATTTACATGCACCACTTATTTTGGACCTTTAAATGGAAATATATAGAAAGGGTTAATAGATCAAGTTACATTAGTTTGTTTCTGAATATAATTTTCTTAATAGACGGCCGTTGTTTATAGCGATACTGCCACGATTACAAAATGAGATTTCGTATCTATGATTTGCAACGAAATGTCGAAGTTATTGGTACTCGAAATAACGTTTGAGAAAAAAGAACCAGTCTCCCTACGATTGTTTTTCCCGTTTTATCGGGTCTGACATCATCAAACACTGACTTCCTTGTTATGGGACTACAATTGAAGTTATATTATTTCTAACGTAAGAATAATCATCAAAATCAAACATAATACAGCATAGGCCGGTATACAGAGTGTAAAAGGGCCCCGAGCTTAGACCTTAGAAACGTTGTTGGGCTCGTCAACTTTTACTATGGCGACAATGTGGGGAAATGCAAGAATTTTTTTTCATCTTCATACATAATAGTAATTTTTTTGCCTCGGGATGTGACATGTCATTTTACACGCAGTATACGGTCGAATTGAGAGAGGTTCCTTTATTGAAGTCGCTTCATAAGCGTAAAAATCTTTACAGACATTTCTCGTTGAAGATAAGTAAAAACACTCGTGAAAGAGGTGGAACGACGTGGTATCGTTGTTAAACGGGGAATGATGGGAGACCACTCAAGTCCGCGACGTATAGAGGGAGGGAAAGGGAGGCTGCGGTAGGACAACCGGGACTAAAATGCTTTTTGAAGAGGATGATTTTGAGATGCATAATGAATCACTAGCGCTTTTACCACCGGCGAACTAAGAGAAGGCCGAATTTAATAGGTATGTAAAAAGCAAGCGAGCTTCATTGTAGATCTAATCTCAGCTTAAAATCAGGAAGGGTGGCAAAACCTTTTCTTTAAATTACTTATAATTTATAACATTCCCTATATTAGCCAAAATTTAAGCACATGATTACGTACTTTTTTGTGTCACTGCGACACAATCAATTCAATATAATGTAATAGTGATAGACAGTATTAATATATCTCTGCAAATCGAATGCATCTGTGCAAAAAATACGTATGTTCAACACAGCTTCATATTATTTAAACACCGGATTCATGATTGCCCTTAGTGCTCAAAATGCTGTTAAAGCCACCCACAACTTCTTGGTGCGTAGGCACTTTCGATGGCATTTTGACAAACTGAATGTAACAGAAACACATTTAATCTGAGCTGACAACGAATAGGATATTCTTACAAACATTAGCTCAGCTTGTCCTGGTTCAATCCCGTTAATTCATCCCGCCACATATTATAAACCAGCTGAGCTTTACAGCATTTTAGTCGAGACTGAACTACGTTTTAATAGAATTTCTACGTCATCAAAGCTCAGTTTCCTATTCAAGTACATACAGATGCATTTTATAACTCTATATTTACACTAAACAAGTACCGTAAATAGTAAACCCACACCATCTTACAGCACACAATATGACCACTATTACAACGTAATAAGGACTACAGTGGCTATGAACTAGAAGTCTACTGTATCTCAATATATCCTACTCATGGATCTTGAGATTACAAGTACTAATTCTTCGAAACTGGCTTTTGAAATTAGCATTAATTTAAATGTTAGTATATTGTAATGGCGTACGTAATTAAGTGGCTATTTACACATAAGTATTCTAAGTAAATTGGTTGTTAAATCACGCCTTATATCTCAAAAAAAGGGTAAACTTAGCATAATTACATTAGACACAGTTTAATAGAAAGAAAATACTAAATAATATCAAACACGCTTTGTTCGAATTGGATTGTTTCTCTTTCACGAGAATAGTATTTAAAGGATTTGAATAAAACTTTATAGTAATTTAGTTTGTTCACCTGAATAACAGCAATAGGCCAAAATTATCCAGAAATTTTTACGAAAATTAATAAATTGTGGGTAATTTTTGGAGGTCTTCAAGTTGCAGATAAATAAGCACCTGATGAACAATTCTGCTCCATCGTAGACCACATCGCTGCTTAACATGAAGGATGGTGGTCAAACGATTGTTCACTGTAATATCAGCAGGGATACAGCTAGTATATACTCGTATAAGTCGGAAGTGGAGGACTGTCGGAACGTATCACATGCTTCGGCAGTCCTCAACTGTATCTACTACACTATAGCACCAATTAGAAAGCGTATGATTGTGACCCGTATAAGATCAAATTCATTGGTAGTAGGTATTCGGTTCAACCAAGTTTTACATTACATTCAAATATACGTACACAATTGTTTTGAATCTGCCCTCAAGCACAGATATCTGCTCAATTGACGTTTATCTCACTCTAATCATGTTTGAGTAAAAAGGACAAACTATGCTCAAGCGACGGTTTATTGTATGTTATTTTCAGAATACGGCCCTTAGTTTACATACATGCATAATTTATGAATTAAACACAACGAAATAGCTTGTTCAACATGTCGTCAAGTAAATTCCCTATAAATGCAACATGCTGTGCCGTTGATATGATTAATTTTCAGAATATATTGGACTTATTAATATTTATTAAGTTTTATACTAACAAAAAAAACAGACTATGAAACGAATTGGGTTTCGACATGTATAGAATTAAAATATTGTGTCAGGGTGTTTGTGTTCCTCTTGAACGAGTAGACCGATCCTGATGAATTAATAATAGTAATTAGTAATATTTACTCGTATTTATTTTGTATAGTAAGAGAAAATCTTACTAATATTATAAATGGGAAAGTGAGCTTGTTTGTTTGTTCCGCTTTCACGCCGTAACTACTGAACAGATTGCTTTCAAATCTTTCAGACGTATAGTTAGAAGTCCGGTTTAAATAATAGGGTACTTTTTATCCCGAAAAATAAATGATATTCCCGAGGGAAAACAAAAATATTCCTTTATACCGCAATAAAACCGAAGTCCACGCGGGCGAATCCGCTTGCGGAAAGCTAGTAAGGAATAAAGAAGAGACTGGCAACTATATGAAAAAAATGCAGCAGTGAAACAGTAAGATACAGTATATTCTGTCCCATACAGTGTATGTATGTACATGTGTATCAGGATAAATCTGGATTCAAACTGTCAAATTAGTAGTAAAAGCGACAGTTTGGATCCAAAAGTACATCGATTTCCTTACATGTTGGTGGGATAGAAACAGACAGAATGTGGGCAAGTCTAGTTGTGTTTGGACTGAGGGGTAGGTAGATGTTTTTTTTATACATGTTTTTATTGGTAAGGTAGGTAATGGGCGTATGCGCCAATCAATTGAAAAAATGCAACTGCCCGAACTAAACTCGAGCGCAAAATATTACCAATTTTGAGATAAGCTCGTTTCCCATCCGATTCGATGAAAGTTTGGGTAAATTCATTTTATGTGTGAAACTTTTTAATTGGTCCCAATTTTTTTAATTGCCTAAGGGTGGCACCCCATTGGACCAAATAGCTGCGTTCACTCAGATTGTTTATGGTACTGCCTATTATTAAGATTAATTTGCTTTTTATTGTACCGTAATTTATATCACATAGGGGCGATGAATGTATTGTTCCCCATACATACAGTTCGGTTATGGTTTGACTTGATGAGAGATGGTATAAAGAGCGTATAAAATGTGGTGAGAGATTGAAAAGGGCAAATATAATACGTATGTGTATATTTAATTTATTATGCAACCGAATGACCCGGAACTTTATCCGCTAACACTTTCTGGGACAATAGACTAAAGACAATATAAGTTTTATTTTTATTACGGTGACAGGCGGGACGTGTCCACGAAAGGGTTAAACGACAAATAATAACCGATAATACTGAATTGTATTATTATATAAATTTGATTATGTATGTATTATTGGCGTATTTATATTTATTTAGTTTATTTTGTTGTTATTTAGGCTCCGACCGCGAAGCAAGGAACCTTTGCATTAGTCTTTCTAACAAACTACATCGTTTGAAGTACCAAAATGGCAAATTTCTAGATCAATGAATCCGATTAGGACTAAAACAATAGGTATTTTCTGGCTATCAACCCGCTTTGGATATTAATATGCAAGTAATAAACATTTTCATACTTTGTATGTTTGATCACGCTAATCTTCGAAATTAGAAATTTTGTTTTAATAATACTTTCTTTGACTAACGAACCTATAACTCTCTTCTAAGACTTAGGATGGTAAGGACCGAAGTTAGTCTTATTAAATGTCAATAAATTTCTTTTGTTACTTTGTGTCATTTCAAATATGTATTATAACATCTTTAAGTTGGCTTATAACTGTCGACATAATGTTCGGGCTTATTTAGCTCTATCTCAAGTTAAGTGTCGCACGTGGGTGTTAAGATTGAATAGGCGTATGAAATAACGCGTTTTTGTGAAATTCTAACATTTTGTAACTAGCGCAACAAAGTAATATAAATGAGGTTTAAAAGTAAATTGTTAGATTTCCAAAAAGTACTTAAAACGTTGGTTTTCTGGTTTAATATACGTTCATTAAGTGATTAACACTTAGTTGCTATTTAACCGTTTTTAGCCGTTTTTAGTTCTAGAAGGCATATGTATATTTCATATTAAACAACGTGACAGTTTGGCCATGTGCAATGTTTTTACTAAAAAGTCTTACCTATGACGTTCTCAATAATCAATAATAATATAAATACAATATAAATATTGTACAACAACACACACATTGCCTTCATTCCATGTTAAGTAGCTAAAGCACTTGTGTTATGGAAATCAGACAACGAGATATATTTACTTATATAATTATTTTTTTCATTTAAATATATACTTATATAAATAAAACACCCAGACACATCCAATAAGTGCTTAAAAGCTCATCACCTAAGCACCTGTCAGCGGTGGGAATCGAACCCACGACCCTACGGAGCAGAGCAGACATGCTGACCACTACACCAACGGGCCCGTCA
>SJJU01004018.1:0-40612 GCA_012932125.1 Conopomorpha cramerella
GAAGTGGGATAGAAAATGCCGATCACTCCACGAGATCAAGAACCGGAGGGCGTCCAGACCCGGAGCCAACGTGCAGCGGAGGACTCGACGGCAACCGTGGCTGGTCCATCTACTGTCACTGCACCGGCATCGTCACCAAGACCGAAGGCCGAGATTGACCTCAACACTATCCTGATTTTATTAAAGGAACAGTCCCGAGCCCAGGCGAGGCAGGCTAAAATACAGGAGGAGCAGTACATGAAGCTGTGTATCAGTCAGCGGGAAGCCGAGGAGAGACAAGCTAAGGCCCAGCGGGAAGCCGAGGAGAGACAAGCTAAGGCCCAGCAGGAAGCCCGGGAAGCCCAGGAGAGACAAGCTAAGGCCCAGGAGGAACAGATTAAGAAGCTGTGTATCAGCCAGCAGGAAGCCGAGGAGAGACTATCTAGGGGACAGGAGGAACAGTCGTGCATGCTCCGTGAAGTCCGGGAAGCCATTGCAGAATGGAAAAATGAGATAACGGAAATACAAGGGAAACTAGCCGATATGGACATCAAATTCGAGAATCGTCTACATGGCACCAATGAGAAGGTGGAGGGCTTTGAGAACCGTTTACGGAAATTGGAGGTTAAGATGGCTGCCGGAACCAGCAGGTCCGAGGTCTCTGTACCGGCATGTGGGAACTTCAAGGGACCTCCGTTTGACGGTACTTCCTCGTGGAATGCGTACAAGTTGCAGTTCGAGTCTGTCTGTCAGGCCAATGGATGGAGTGAAGAGGAGGCGAAGACAGAACTCACACTGGCTCTACGAGACGAAGCTCTCGCTGTACTGGAAGTCTTAGGTGATGAGAGGACATATGGCCGCCTACGTGAGGCGCTAGAGACTCGCTATGGAGACCGACATTTGGAGTACGTTTTCAGAGCACAGCTGAAGGATCGCAGCCAGGGCCGGAAGGAGTCTCTGCAGAAGTGGGCCTTGGAGATAGAGACATTGGTGAGAAAGGCGTACCAGTCGGCATCCGCCTCTTTGGTAGAAAGCATGCTACTTCAAGCTTTCATCGATGGTATTCGTGATATGGAAGTAAGAGCTGCTGTTCGATTGGGGCATCATGGAAGTTTGAAGGATGCAGTAGCTCATGCATTGGAGGTGGAGGCCGTACGTCGTGACTCGAAGCCACTTTCAGTGAGAAAGGTTTGTGCGAGTGAAGTGCCTTTCCGTGACCGCGAGTATGTACCGCGTTGTTATCAGTGTGGTGAACGCGGGCATTTGCAGTCCAGTTGTCCAAAAAGGAAAAGGGCCCATAGAAGCGCCGATAGCACAAACCTTGGGAGGAAGCTGCGGATGTCGGGGGACTTGGTAAACAAGCGTCCCGTTACGGATACCGTTGGAGATAAATGCAAAGGGCTGGAAGAGATACGCGACGCGTTCGTTATAATGGACTATGGAACAGCAACACGACGAGGAAGCGACATGACTGGAGAGTTGATAAATCGCAGTTCGAGGAGGGTTCCCTAGTGTGGTTGCGTGACTCGCTACGTCATCGTTGGGAAGGACCATATAAGGTAGTGACCAGGATCAACGATGTGACATATCGCATACAGAGAAATCACCGCAGCCCATGCAAGGTTGTGCACATCGACCGGCTGGCCCGATACTATGGAGATAATCATGCTCGAGACGAGCACGTTTTAGAAGGGGGTAGTGTTACGCCCCGGGGTCGAGAAACAACGGCTAGAATGCCGTAGAGGTACGTCGAACATTCGAGAGGCCTAAAGAACATTCCAGTATCCAAGTCGACGCATACAAACCACTACACAGTGCCTATATGCGTCAGAATGTAGTAGAAGGATCTCGAAAGATCGAGAAAAGTGTGGTATATTTCGGAAGCCACAAGTACACAAGTACTTACCTTACCTCGCCACAAGTAGGTATAAACCTACTTACCTACTGTTTGGTGTAGGTATAAACACGCGAGCCGGCCGACGCGACGGTTAGGTATTTAATTATTATTATTAGAAGTCGACTCGAGAATGTACCTGAACCTACTCGAATGTTCTGGATTGTGTACCGTGGTATATAAAGAGCGACGATCGAGTCGGCGGGACAGTTTCAACTAAACAGCGATACAGTGAAGATCAAGAGAGAAAATTAAAGAGAGTTAACAAGTGATTGTGAAAGTGTTTATTAGCGGTCTTAGTTTAACGATTGTAATTAGTTTGCGTAATTACGGTATCGGAATAAAGTGTAATTCTTGATTTTCGTAACAGTGTCATTTTTTTATCGGTACCCACCCCCCACGTATGTAACAATATTTACATACCTAACGAGCACCGATGTGACAGCGGCCAGCCCGTCGCCGGTGGGTTCGATGGCGACGGGGCGCACGTCGACGCGCCGCCGCCGCGAGTTCAGCGACACGAAGCTGCCCGACAGGAGGACGGTCACGCCGGCGAAAGGACGCTTCGCCATGTGCAACATCTGCGGACATGAATTTGGACTTGACACTTTGTAACGTTTTATAATGTTTGGACTTTATCTCGGGAATCGATGTAGATACATATAGACATGTACGTACATATTAGTGTAGTCTCATATCTGTATGTCTGTAGTCTGTATAACAATGTAAGAAAATTCTTGCTATGTACATTATTAACACAGCGCTGAACGGTTAATAATGAGCATACATACCTCGACAACATGCCTTCGTCGCGCACGACGCACGTCGGCCGCCTGCTTCGCCTTCCACGCCACCACACAGGCCGCTAGGAAGAGGAAGAAACACGAGAAAAACACCGAGAAGAACACAAACAGATCTATGTGCAATTGGTCCTGTCTGAAGAATAACAGGCCGAAACTAGCCGCTCCTTCGTCCGAACTTAATGCACGTATAATCAGATAGAACTTTGTATGCGTTAAGTCATGGACGTTCTGAGGTAACGTGAGCACCAATCGATTGCGGAGATCTCTGATACGCAGCAAAATGTTTCTTTTATCGACCGTTATGTAAGTTGCCAGTCCTTTCGCTTTATGATCGGCGAGTGTGTACTCAGTCTTATCGTAGTACCAGGATGTGGGTGGTTTATTCGGATAGTGATCGTCGAATGACGGCATTTTGTGGTACGGCTCATATTTGTAGTAGGAGGGATCCAGTTCGACTGCGTGTGCGCCGGTAGTGGAGTTGACAGATACTACGAAGGAGCTGTCGTTGGGGCTGAGGTAGACGTCGACGGCGCCTTGCGTCACGTCGATTATGAACCGAATGTCAACGTTCATGTAACGGGGGTTGATAGCCACAAACACAGTCTGTCCGGGGTACAGGGGACGAGGTTTCATCTTACATTCGTCTGAAAAAAAAAACAATACTGCATTAATATATATTTTTTAATGTTATTTTTTATTCTGTGCATTTTTTTAGATGAAATGAAAAAATGTAAATTCATGGGACGATTTAGATACTTAACAATCCACTTTCTTTAGGGACTACTAACGAATAATTATTTATGTGAACGTTGGTGCAGTGTTTAAAGCAATAACTGCGGACATTAACCCTTTAACAGGCAGAATGCTAGTCTGAAATTAATTGATTTTAGACTGTATTTTAATGGAATAAAGTTTAAAATTAGGTGGGATCTATATTCCCTCTGCCTGGTAAAGGGTTAATAAAGAAGAAAGTACTTTAGCTACTCCTATAATTAATCGCTTTCACTCACCGATAACCTTTCCGTCGAAGCACAGTTTGTTTTCAATGTTGACAGTCTTGTAGCACTGGTGACCGTTCCGCGGGTCGCCCATGTAGAGGTCGCGACATTTGACGCACTGGTAGCGCCAGCACTCCTGCGCCGTGTTCTTGGCAGAGAAGGGGGTGCGGCACGACGCGTCGCTCTCTGTGTTGTTGCCGCAGTTGCACTTCTCGCCTGTCACCGGGTCGCACGTGTCGCCGTGGCCGTGACACTCGCATCTGGTTACAGTGTTCAAGTTTACACGTGTTCAAGTTTACAGGGTGTTCTATTGTTTTGAAATTTCAACGTGACAGTTGTGATTCTGACGTATAGTGGGGGCTGAAATCTTTTGGCATGTGTGTGCTGAACATTAATTATGATAACTGGTATTTTAGGAGTTTCTTTACGCTTGTAATACGATAATACGGAGTATGATCTACTATAACAAAGCTTGGTTGGCTAAAATTACGAAACCTCGTTAAACTATAATAAATTATGTACTTAGATTATTTTTATTTAACCGCTTCTTAAACTTAATTAAACAAACCGAACACACACTACTGAAACACGAGTTATACTCACGGTTGACAAGGGTCCCTGAAGTCCTCGGTGCCTCTGAAATATCCCTCGATACACTTCTCACAGCGGGGGCCGTCAGTGTTGTTGGCGCAACGAACGCACCGCGCCCGAGCGCTGGCGCCCGCGTCCCGGTACAAGTCGTCCAACTCCACGTTGGTGACGTCACGCGCTGTCGGCGACGCGTCCGACGTCTCGTGGAGACAGATCGTGGTGTGGCCGTAACAGTACGTGGAACAGGGGATACACTGGCCGTTGTCCGTCGGGTCGCCAACAAACATTGGCTTGCATTTCTCGCATTGATTGCCCTGGGAGTTTTATTTTATTTTATATAGCCTATATTTGTTTTTTATAATATAATAGGTGTCGTCGTACTCGCAAGATGGCTGGCAGAAGCTGGATGCGAGGAGTCGAAAACCATGAACTATAGTTTTTCATGAACTGTAGTATTATCGTTTGTACCAATTTGAGGCGATAAGCAGGCTAATGATCGGCTAAAGTTCCCGTCCAGCTTCATAATGCGAAACGCCAGAATGTGAAATGTTTCACGCGCATTATAGTCTAGACGTCTTAAAGTAACGGGTGAATATGTACCTAATAACTAAGAATGCTGCCTAGTAAATCACATCGCTGCTTAGCACCAGACAGAACAGTGATGAAACGCTAGCTTACAAGAAAAACACGTACCATAGTATTATTGTGACACTCGATACAGCGGTCGAGCTTGTCGGGCCCCTCGCAGTCGGCGTGTCCGTTGCACTGGCACTGTATGCTGCAGTTGGCGCCGACGTAGCCGAAGTCGCAGCGGCACAGGTCGGGCAGCAGACAGGCGCCGCGCACGCAGCCCTGCGAGCACACGGCCACGCAGCCGCCCTCCGCGCGACGGTACCCCGCGCCGCACAGGCACTCGTACCCCACCGGCAGGTCGCGACATACCTGCGTTCAAACGTGCTGTCATCACTCCTAGTCGGAAATAACTTCATCAAGAGTAATCCCTCGCTTCGCTGAGTATTACATTCCTTCCTTAGAAATACCTTGCTGCGCTCGGGATTTAATTACGGATAGTATTTAAACGTGCATCAAAAAAGTCTAACCTAACCAAAATACTGACTTAGCCACAAAATTACTGATTCGGTCATCTAATTGCCATTCTGATGATAACTTTGGCTTTTTAGGTGTGCAAGTTAGTAATTTTGATGTACAGTTTATTATTTTCCTTTAATTACAAGTTACCCCCCTCGCCTGCTCTGGATTCAAATTAAAATCATCGCCGTACAAATACTATTTTGCTCCTTTGTTCTAGCATAGGAACGGTATTTGATTTGCCCCAACTTTCGCCTAAAAATCCTTTGGCCACTCTAGAGAGAAAAATATTGGAAAGGGCTATGAAAAATATACTTCAGCCGATTTTCTTCACAAAAAATGGCCTAGACTTTTCGGAGGAGTTTGGCAACAAATACATATCTATTGCGACACAATAACTATATTAATATGTACCTTTGTTACGAATAAACTCAAAAAGTACTAATATTATAATAATACGTTATCCCTAACGCTTAGTGAGAGTTATACTCTTACCTCAGACTCAGCTTTACATTGATGATGGTTATTCTCACACTCGTTCTCCGGCGGGCAGCGCGTGTAGTGCCACGAGAACGTATCATTGGTGGCGTTGTTATGTTGGTTCGCGCTCTGATACACTGCGCTACAGGTAGTCTTAGTTGAATAATCCAGTGGGGACTCGATGGAGCCTTCTGTACACACACCCTCTCCGTTCTTGCCTTCGAGCGCACACCAGCCGCAGTGGGAGTGATGCAGACACTCCGAACACTGGTCGAAAGTGTTGCAAGGCGCCGGACATTTGTTTTTGTCGGCTTTCGTAAGGACGAGTCCACACACACCACCCGCGCAGTATATGGGCTGGTAAGCTGGTGATATACACTTCCCGAGGTAAGTGGCCCAGTGACATTCAGAGTAGCCCCCTTCAGCACCGTCGGAATTCAAACATGTCTGACAATCGGTGAATATGTGACATCGGTTAGGACACTCCTCCTTCTGTCTCGGGCGGAGACTCTGGCGACCAGGCTCCTCAGTGAGGGCACACGTCCAGTTGTAAATTTCAGACGTGTCTTCGGATATTCTTGTGATTTGTCCTGAAAATATTACATTAAAGAATATGAAACACAACATGCAAACAAACAAAAAAAATACAGTGATCAATCAAATTGATCCTTAATTTACATACCTTCTTTATAAGCATGTCTAGTCCAAGTGCATTGATTTGATATACACTTGTCACAGTCAGAAGCCACACATTTCAGTTCGGGACATTGGTCGACGTCGCTAATGTAACTTGTTCCCGCGTTGCACTTCATACTGGTGCAGGAAGCGTCAGTGCTTACACACTCACCTGCAAGACAATTACATATAATGAGTCACGTCAATTATTCAAATAAGGTGGTTGTGATGTCTCATAATAGCTTTAAAAAGCGCACTCACCGACACCTGCAGCACAGGATTCGCACCACCTACAAGCCGGTTTCTCCTCCGGATACAGTGGCCAGGCCGCCAAACATGTTGTACATGAAGTGAAGTTCTCACAGAAACGTCGTCCCACTAGCTCAGCGTCGCAAGCCAAACCAGAATTCGTTGATACTCTATCACTGCCTTCACATCCAGTTCTGTCTACTGAGTAACACATGGTCAGATTCCCACCTCCGCTGCAGAAACTGCAACCCATGTGACTCCTGCACTCTAACTTGCTAACGCTCCACAGAGAGCACAAGTCCTCCGGCAGGGCTATGCGTGTGACTTGGCAGTGAGCGCTTCCGGTCCAACCTCCGATAATGTAGATGTATTCGTCGTTTTCAGATTCCATGTCTATAGCCATTGCGTGGGCGATTGTTGGCGGCGGTGGATGTCCTACTATGCTTACTCCTGTGAAAAACAATTGGAATACATGATTTTACAGTCAGACATATTTTTACTTATCCTATACGAGTATAGCCTGTAATACATAGAACTTTCAGGGATAATCGAGCACAATATAAGGTTTTTTAGAGAAATTGTGTACGTGTGAAAAATTTTATAACTGTCAAAATTCTCACCTTTAACGAGTCTGACCCATTGATTGCAATCGTAAACGTAAGCGATGAGAGAATCAGATCTATAGTTATCAGGGTCAGATCTGCCACCAAACACGATCATGTAGTCATTGGTAGTGACCGCCGAGTGAAGGTACGTAGCTTGTGGTAGAGCCTCGTACGCGTGATTGAGATTGTGGAATGTAGGCAGCTCGCTCCATTTCTTCGTAGGGTAATGGTACGAAAACAACTTGTTTGATAACACTGTGCCGTTATAGGAGTACAGGATACCTCCATATACGTACAGACTCTGGGATGGAGCGTGATAAACAGTACTGTGACCAATAATTCCAGTGGGTTTCGGTCCTTTGCTCTCCAATTTCACCCATTTATCATTGTCAAGATCAAACTCCCACAAGTCTGACATGAAACCGTTTTCCAAAGAAAAGCCACCAATCAGAACTAAGCTTTCGTAATCTTGAAACTTTTGTAAAGTCAGCGAATGTCCAGCTAATGGAGGAGGGTGCTCATCTTTGTTTCTGATGATTCCCCATCTTTGATCTTTCAGACTGAACTGCCAAAAATCCCCAAGCGTTTTATTCTGTCCACTCTTTTCTTGCAAACTGAGCCCGCCATAGATGTAGATGTTCTGCTTTGAATGATAGATTTCTGAAGCGTGGAAGTACCGACCTTCCGGCATTTTAGCGTCAGGGGTTGCTTCAACTGTAACTTGCATCCAAGTATTGTTTTTCGTATCAAAAAACCGGATATCGTTCAACGGTCCGTGCGATAGAGAATACCCTCCGAACATCCAAAGGCCGCGACGATCTGCAACCAAACTGTGTCCGAATCTCGGCAGTGTTTTTCTAAGATGATCTAATCCGTCCGATAAAAACTCTGAATTAAAAAGTTCAGTGAATACGAGTTGTTTCTTATTCAGTTTGACAGAGCAGTCCGCGCCGCCGTAGCCCTCGGAGCACAAACAACGGCCGTAGCTCGCGTCACATGTCCCTGTATTCATTGCGATGCTGCAATTATTTGGACAGATTTCCTTATCACAAAAAGATCCACCGAAACCATCTTTGCAAATGCATCGATCTTTATCACACACTCGGGGTTTGACACAGTAATCATCGCACGCGAGAACAGTGTATATGCCTTCGAAACCTTGTTCTGGCTGGCCTTGCTTGTAGTGTACCGTCAAGTTACCACTCCTGGCTTCAACCACGCCGGACGACGCTCCGTCGCAGAACACGCCCAGCAACTGGCTCTGTTGATTATTGCTGAGGTCGGGGACCCCACCGAGACCGTCGTACACATACACAGCGTTTTCATCACACGGCACATTTAAAGTACTAGAATTTATAGTGAACTGAATAATAGCATCCTTTATACCCTCTGCAGATATAATCCACAGGCATTCTTTCGACGGTCCGATAGATTTTAATTCGGGGTCGGTTTTGTAAGAACCTATGCCTTCAGTAGTGGTGGCGTTGAGCATTCCTCTAGGTTCGCATTGATAATAACAACGTCCACCGTGCCTCGGGTCACCATAAAACTTGGGTTTGCAGCGCTCGCAATTTAGGCCTTCGGTGTTATCCTTGCAGATGCACTCTCCAGTAGCGACGTCACACACTCCGAGCGACTTGTCACCGTGTTCGTTACAGTCGCAGCGACGACAGCCTTGGCCGGCCGTAGCGTTGCCGTGTGAGCCGGGGCGGCAGCGCTCGCAGAACTCGCCCTCGGTCCAGTCCTGGCACTCGTCGCAGCGGCCCACGCCGGTGCGGCAGGTGGAGTGGTTGTGGCAGCGGCAGTCGATGGAGCAGTCCGCGCCCGTCCACCCGAGATCGCAGTGACACTTGTATTGAGGCGCTCCGAGACAGTATCCGTGAACGCAGTTGTTGTAGCACGTTCGTAAGCAACTTTTCTTCCCGTCCCCGATGTAGCCTTGCTTACACTTGCAGGTGTAAGAGCCGTGAGTGTTGTTGCAGACCGCGTTTTCGTGACAGTCGTGGAGGTTGAGGCCGCACTCGTCGACGTCGGGGCACTGCGCGTAGGCCCAGCCCGCGGCCGTGACGTTGAGCAGCGAGCCGCAGTCGAGGCTGGCGCGCGTGAAGTCGCCCTCGGTGCAGGCGCCCACGATGGGGTTGTCGTGCGAGTAGCACCAGCCGCAGCCCAGACTGCGCAGGCACGTGCTGCACTGCTTGTGCGCCTGGCACGACTTGCACTGCGGCGCGTCCTCGCCGCCCGACGCCGCGCGGTCCAGCCACTCGCGGCACAGCCCGAACTGGTACTCGCTCGTGTACACGCTGAAACTGAAGCACTGCCTGGTCGCCTCGCACCACACGCATCGCCCGCGCTCGTCGAGACAGTGTTCGCACGACGACCGGAGCCTGCACGGCGCCGGACACGACGCTATGTCCACCACGGCGGCCAAGGCCCGTCCTCGTCTGGCGCACCGGGCTTCGTCCGCCCACCATTCGCAATGCGACGCCGACACGCACCTCTCGCAGCTGATATAATTTGAGCAGTTGGGACAAGACGACGGCTGCAGGGTCAAGTACCGCCATTCGCCGTCCGGTGCGATACAAGAGTGTTCTTCTTCGGCCGATCGTGACTCGCAACGGCCGTTCGCTTCGCACCAGCCGCATTGAGCGTCGGACAGGCAGAGTAGACAGTTGTCGTACGACGAACAGTTTCCCGACGAATACGGTTCTAAATACTCGAAAGTGAAGACCTGTGGAAAAAATATTACAATTCAAAAAGTTGGTTTTGGCAGTCGAGGAATACAGCATTTCCAGATAAATTACAAGATCAGTCTTACATACCTTAGCGGTCTCCTGTGACTTGTTGTGCAGCAGTTCCATCTTGGCGTGGTGGTGCGAGGGGTAGAGGCCGGTGTGCAGCGAGTCGTTGGCCAGCAGGTCGACGCGCACGCGGCCCGGCAGCAGCGCGGCCGCCACGCCGGCGCAGGCGGACACGGCGGCGGACAGGTTGGCGGCCGCGGCCCCGTCCAGCACCAGCGAGATGTTCGCGTACCCCGCGCACACGTGCAGCGTCTCCCCCGTGCCGTTCCAGTACGCCGGTATGCGCAGCCAGCCCTTCAGCCGCGCCTCGCTCGAACCCGTCAGTATGTAGTTGCTGCCGCCCCCCGTGCCCCAGTCCACTGTCGTCGCGTTCACCACTGACACGCCGTCCGGGTGGTTCCAGTCGGCGGGTTGCTGGTAGCGAATGAACGTTAACCCGGGACGCTTGTCTAACTCGGTGCATTGCTCGGGGTTCGACACTTCTACGCCCGTCGATCCCCACCACCCCGGATTCTGGGATGGGTTGTCTTCGCCACATACGCCATAGTTGTCTAAACAAAAAAAAACTTGTGAATTTCAAAACATTGTTTAACGTTGAATATTCTCAATTATATCTTAGGTAGTCAATTAGGGTGATCCCAATTCGAACCTAAGCTGAAGGTATTAAGACTTTAAAATGAAAACTCACCGTCTTTATGATGGCACCGCGCGTTCTGTACACACCAGCTGCACTGATGCAAGCGAAGCCTCGAGCTGACAGACGGCAGCGCCACGCGAGTGGTGTTCTTCCCTTCCAAGGTAGGCCCGTGAATAAGACAGGAGTGACAGTCGCCCAACGCCGGGCAAATACCACCGCAGCGTATTGATTGCAGGTTGGTCGTGCAATTCGATCCGATCGTTCGGCCGTAGCATATCTGGAATGAAAACATACCTTTTTCGTAAATTCTTTCTTGCAGAGGAGTATGCAGAGAAAACGGACATCCTCTTGTCCGGGTCCTGAGAAATTGTAGCATGTTCATAGATTTAGAACACATTTTCAGGAAACCGCCCATCGGCGTCTTAGTTCACACAGAGAATAGATATGTCTGTTCTATAAATAAGCCTTTTCATCCTTTTTATTTTAAATCAGTAGATATAAATTGAAGGTATTTCAATCTAATGAAAATCTAAATCAATATTAGGAAAGACAAGACACGATGGCAGAATAGTTAAAATGATGCATGGTGGGTAGGTACGGTAGAACACGAGGCACAATGATCTTTGAACAACTAGAGGAAGAACAGAAGAGGAACTTTTCTTGAAGCTTACTTGACAGATTTTGTTTCCTACGACATGACCAATTTCACTGACCCTTTCATATGTCTGTCTTATTTTCAGGTGAGAAAATAGCTATTACGGGCTGCACTGCGCCCTTTATGGAGAGTGTAACATTCATAACAGAATTGGGAAACAAATCCCTGTCACGGAGAACTTCTCAGTACTTATAGATACAATACGTTTTTAATGAAAGGATGGTGAGACTCACATCGTCAGCGGAGCACCAGCCGCACTCGGGGTCGGCGAGGCAGGCGGGCTGCGTGCGATGCTTCACGCACTGCGCCTCGGGCTCCGTGCCGCCGATGCCGGCCTGCCAACTCGGCACTACGTAGGCAAGGAGATCGCCTGGGGAGGATTACACACCATGTTTAGATGCACTAAATTCTTCATTTCTTTTTAAAGAATAGCTCACTGATATTCTTTATATTAAATGTTCGGGTATACATAATTTTGATTAATTTCACGCCGTGATGTCTGATAAACATTTAATAGAATTGTTTATTTTTGTGTTCTATTTTTTGTACATCGTTTGGTTTCCGTTCAAATCGACCGCTGCACAAAATCCCAATAAATTATTTCTAGTCGTTTTTGGAGAGAGGTTTTTGAGGACTGAGAAGAGTTTTTAAAATTGCTTTTAAAATTATAATTTATTTTGAGCAAACGTTCACTGTACATTTCCTAATATTTGTACTTATAGAAGAGAATTTATCACAACAAAGTATTGTACATTATAATTCTTATTTATGGTTGTTTCTGGGCACTTTGTGGTTTTTAACAAATTCGTGACATTTGCTGTAAATATTCCTTGTCGTTTGTAGTGATCCTACTTTAAACATAAAGTAAGTCATCATCATCATCATTTTCCTGCCCTTATGCCACACTAGGTAAACCCACTTTAAACATAAAGGGCCTTACTAATAATGGCGGAATTGCTATTTCGAAGATACACAAAGCTCATCTTAACTTGTCAGTTGTATGTCAAATACGAAATAACCAGTTCAGTCAGACCTGTAATAACCGTTGTGTAAGTGACAACGCGTTTATTGGTAGGGGGAAAGTAATTAAAATCGTAATATTACCATTAACATTTCCATGGTATCCGCCCGTGATAAGCAACACAGATGGCGGTTTCAAGGCGGCCGCGTGTGCAAACACTCCTTGCTTCTTCGGGTAAAACTTGCGCGTCTTGCCCAACACGTCCAGCGGAATCCACGAGTGACAGCCCAAGTGGTAGATATACATCTGGCCGTCGTAACAGATCTCCTCACGGTTGTGTCGGTGGGAATAGCCGCCGAAAACTATTAGGTAGTTGCCTGCCAACAATGGATGTAGTTAGAAAAGTTTTACCACATACATTTTGTTACGTCTACAATCAATAAGTCAACCATTTTCGTTCATAATTAACCACACCTCCAAAATGATAACCCTAAAACCAAATTATAATTATTTTATCGAATACATCAAAAAGTTTGACATTTGATAACTTGATCTCTCAGCACAGAATAAGTTATTTTTTATTATATTGCAGTGGCGTGCACTGGCTTTTACGACAAGGTAGGCAGTAATCCCCAAGGATTGACACATATGTATAGGTAACTTGTCTTTACGAAATAAACGGATCTACATATCTACTCACCGACAAAACACAGGACCTTCATTAGCCTATACCGTGAGTACAACAAAAGAAGATCTAGCAACAATTCTATTATTAAGTCGGGTAACCAAAATACTAAGGTAGGCAGTGTCTTTTTGCTTATATGGTGTGCACGCCACTGTTATATTGTGACATATTTTGTCGTATACAACTTTAGTTTGTTCTGGGGTGACGTTAACAATGACTGGCCATTTTGGTTTCTAGAGCACGTGTAGTCGAGATGGAGAAAGTATTAGAGTATCACTTATTACTACCTCCTCCTACTTACTTCATTTATACAAAATTTCAACCCTATAACAATACTAAAATCAATAAAAAACGTTAAACTATAGATAAATCGTTTACATAAATCTAGAATTTGTGACAACACACATATTGTATTATCACCTGGCACATGCAGTGTTCTGTAATGTACGTTTCATTATTGCCTTTGTATAGATATGTAAATAATGCATTTGTAATACCACACTGTTTTTATTGTTGCACATCATTAATGCTAATTTATGGTGACATATAAGTTGTTCGGGAAACAACGAGGCTCATTCATAAAGAAGAAAACTGACATTTTACTATTCCGATGTGATGTATGAGGAAATTGTAAGAATGTCGTATTGTCGTGCTTATTGTACACTACACGTAAAAATACTTTGTAATCAATAAGTACATCACTGATTTATAAGATATAGTATTAGGAAGACAATTTTTTTATCACTATGAACAAGCGTTTGATCACCATGCTGCCTGAATTGCGAAAGATTGGGGACGACAAGATATAATGTCAAAATTGTTTATATGTATAAGTAGTAAGGTAGGTACCACACGAGGTGTAATGAAGAACTTTCCATGACAGGTGAAGCTTAGTTGCAATAGTTATTAGTAACTGTTAACTTGATTACGTGAATTATGTTCTGCCAAAAGGCTTTTAGTAGCAGAAGTACTAAAAGCCGGTAAATATTTATGAAACGATGGCTAGGCGAGAGAATAGAGAAGACAACGCAAAGCTGAATGCAGATGGCGCTTTCTACGCTTGACCCATATGGACCAATGACAGTGAGGCAAACATGAACTTGTAGTGACAATCGCTCAACCAATCGTGCTGTTTTGGGTCAAGCGTTACTAGCGCCATTAGTTCATGAGTTTTCTACCCCATTCAAGTTGGATATCGATTTTCTCAATCTACCGCTCTGAGGACAACCTTGATATACATACCTACAGGCAAGGAAATCCGAACACTTTTCCTGCTTTTTTTTAAATAGCTGAGTAGTCAATAGTTTCATAGTTACGTTTGATGTTACAAAAATAGTTCTAGTTTTAATATTGACAAACTAATAATAAAAAAACAGTAAGCGTACAAACACGCTCCGGCAGTTTTTAGTGCTATTCTGGTTATGTTCTAGTGGTCCTGCTCTCAGTGATCCGAGATGATAGAGAGACATATGTACTCCGATCAACTCGCTGATGGTTGTATCTAAAACTATGTGCATAATTTAAATTTCTTACTTACCAATAATAGTGGACGTATGGAATGCCCTTTCTCGTGGAACGTACGTGTCGCGTAAATGCGCTCTGGGGTAATGGATTTCACTCCAATGTCTATTTTCTATGTCGAATGCAAACATGCGGTCAGAGAGCTTGGAAAACCTGGAATAAAATATATAAAATTATTGTTTAAGCAGAGTATGAGTATTTGCGTATTTTTCTCATTACAGCAGCTGGAGCTGCTACCTAAACCTTAATTTTTCATACCGGTTAACGCCCAGTGTGGTAAATTATCCAGGAATCCAATAAATACCTACACACAAAAAGCCATACAATGAGGAGTTTTATTGAAAAAAAATCAACAAAAGTGCGAGTCGGAAGACGTACAATTATAGAATAAAGTAGTTGCATCTGTTTCGCTTTCAACTATCTTTGACAGATTGATATTTTTTACAAAACTTGTCATTCAGTCCAGTCGCTTTGGAATTCAGTGACAAACACACCTACATAACAAGTACATTCTTACTTATTAATAATAAGTAATAGACTACTCTATCTATTTATATCACAACACAATATGATATCAATTAAATTTATGATCGTTACAAAATAAAACAATATTATTGCTTATCCACACACGATGACTGAATGATTACAATATGTTGTAATAAATAACACTTTGCACATCAAAAGCTAAGCTATAACGTAAGCGAATGAACACTTAAAACACAAAAATACTCAACATAAATCAAAACTGCGTAGCTTAGCTGTTAACGTTGCGATAAATTCGAGTTTCAATGGGACGGACATATTGGACCAATACTTTACATACTGAACTTTAAATTGAATACCCACAGTCTCTGGGTTAGGTTGAGGTTTACAGATGCACAATAACTCTGATGTAATCAAATTAAGAGTACTACAGTACTGCAAAACACAGACCCGTATTCTGAATCTTCCCTCAGGCACAGATAGTTGAAACCCTTGCACGCGCGTCAAGAAAACCACGACATAAAATAAATACGCAATATCTTATTGGCTGTTACGTCACGCTTCATTCGAATTAGCTTGTTTCAACAAATTGCAGCGCATTATATTTCTTGTCATTTCTTTCTTGGAGCGCTTTGCTAGGGGGGCTGCTCAAGTAACGTTTGTCTCGGTCTAATCGTGTGTGAAAGAAACAAACTAATTAAAATAATACCTTTAGAGTACTCAGTTGTTTACACCAGAGTATGTATGTATGAGAAATGTCAAAAATGTCTGTCATGTTAATTCAAGTTTTTCGCCAGGTTTCCGGAAGACACATTAGTGATAATCTGTCATTAAATCTATAGGTCTATAGCTGTATCTCTTTGAAGAATGATACGACGATATTATATATTTTTAATGCCAGATTAAGTCTAATAACCATACCGGAAACTGGGCGGTACTACTAAATGATACTAATAAGTACTTGCCTAGCGACGCTAGCCACTACGCCACCGTATATGAAGATGGAGTTGGTGTAGTTATGATAAACTGCGGTGTGAGCAACGACCCTTACGTCTAGTTCCTTCCCGCCGCGAATGTATACCATCTCCCACGATTCCGTGTTCAGATCAGAGAGTTTAATCTTGTACATGCTGAAAAGAAAATGCGTACTTCAATACATAGTATAAAACAATGTCGCCCTCCGCTGTCTGTCCCTGTGTATTCTTTGATCGTTAAAACAACGCAACGGGGTTTGAGGCGGGAAACTTTTATATGCATAATACGTGCATATAATAGCAGAGAATCATTGTCAATAATGTAAATTATTGGTGAAACTACGTTTGCCGGGTCAGCTAGTTGTGAATAAACGACGTCTTCAGACACATTTAGGTATTACTAACTGTAAGCGCAGATGTAGAAATATTGCGGCCGCTTCAGACTTTTAGAAGAAGCATATTTTTTTAATTAAAATTGTGAATGAAAAAATTAACACAGAGCGAAAGGAAAAGTTACTTATACTATATTTTTTATCTACTTTCATGTGCAGTAATAAAAACAACACCTAAAAATGTATATCGTCAATTACGGGATAATAAACAGGGTAATACAGATACACAAACGATAGGCTTCGGTTTAAAAGGACGTATATAGAGAATATGTGTCGCAAAATCATAAAAAAAAGCTTCTTCAAAGTGAATGTTAAGTTCGTTTTATCGAATGTAACATGAGAAGTTACTTTTTTAAACTTTGAATTACAAAAAACCATAGGTACCTATTAATAAATAAAATTTAACTCTGAAATCAACCTTGGGATCACGAACTCGCTAATGAATGCTAGTAGGTCGATAAGGTCAACCACCTCCATTCAAGTTTGCTCTTAAAGTAAAATTTTATCTTATTAACCGATTTAAATAAAAAAGTTCGCAATTCGACTATATGTTTTTGTGTTTGTTACCCCAGAACTTTAACACTGGTACTTCTCGTCTGCTTTCATTTTAATTTGATTTAGTTCATGAAAACCATGTAGGTAAGTCTTAATTATTTTTCTGGTTTATTTCTGTTCTTGTTGAATGTTGAGAATACATACCTCGACGAAAACTCTCCGTCAACGGTGCTCCCGCCAAATAAGTAAAGCTCATCTCTAACGGCGGTGAGTGTGTGCCGCGTGAGTCCGGGCGGCGTGAAGGTGGAGTTGACCGCTCGTTGTGTCCACGAGCCACGACCGGCGTCATACAGCCACAGCTCCGACGACAAAGAACCGTCCGAGAGCTTGCCCCCGTACAATACGAACCCCGACCCGAACGAGCAAGCAGAATGCCCATACCGCGGCTCAGGCTTCACAGTGTTACTCTTCATCACAGTCGTCGCCACAAACGGCGGTTCAGTATACCGGATATAGTTCTCGGGATACGGGGACGGAGAGCTGCCGTGCATCAACGGCACACCCGCCTTGTCATGGTGCGAGAAAGAACTCAGCAGAATGTTGAACAGAGACGACCTATTACCTATCTGCCAACTGCCGTCCACATTGCCCTGTAATAAATAAACAATCAATAATTTCACGAAAGTTAATATTCAACACGTATGTAGGTGTGTTTATAAAAGAATATCCACAAAATTTGCAAAACTGGTTCGAAACCGGCCAACAGCGGCTGTAATAAACAAAGCTTCGAATATGACATTCAAGGTTCACTGGCTCCACAACATAGTAATTATTGTCTCACCTTGGCGAAAAGCGACAATATAGACTGGTCATATTCTTCGCTTGTTGGAAACCTACGTAATACCGAACCATTTTCGTCATACCATTGACTAGTGGAAAATCTGTAAAAAAGAGTATTTATGAGAAGTAGAACAAATTATAAATACATAAAATAACACTTAGGTGCTGCCATTTGATATTGAGTTAATATAGTTTCATTGACCTTGTCATTAATATTATGCATAACACTATCAGTATAGTAATAACTGTCAATAAATTTTCTTAGAAATAAAACTGCTCAGTACCTACCTATTCCGTATTCTTTAAATGACAATTTATATTATATTTTAGACATAAGGAAGGTATTCCAAAAAAGTGGGCTATGAAAAAACCCTAGTTGTTACTTACTTGTAAACTTCTAATAACCCTAATACTTTGTTCAGATCATATCCTCCAAATACATAGAGAGAGTCAGTTTGTTCAACATAGACGGCAGAATGTGCAGCCCTTGGAGTCATGCCACTTTCAGAATGAGAGAGCCAGTGCCAACTATTGCCTTCTTTGTCGTCGGCCCTGAGCGAGCAGGAGTCCCCAGAGTGCCTGATGAAATAGTGCACAAGTTATGTATCACACTTCACTGTTTATTTTTCTATATGCTTTTGACATAGGCATACATTGTATATCAATAATGAGAAATGAACAAGTCATGACACAAATAATATACTTTTAAGTAAGTATAAGTGTATGTTGGTGAATATTCAAGTATTATCGGCAAGTAGATGCTGTTCTGAGCTTTAAGTTGTTGATACATACATAAATGAAATACATATTGAACTTGTCCTATCCCAGTGTTTAGTCTGGCCCTTGAGCTAATTGTCTAAAGTCTATCAGTAGTGAGGCACAAAGTGTATTTATTTTTTATTTATCTTCATAAAATTATTTAGCTTTTAGTATCTATCACTTTGATGTAATAAATATTTTGATTGTAGATTCATTTCAATTATGTCAACCATTTTATTGTCAAGTGGCTGGACTGGAATAAGTTAATATTATCAAGTATTTAGTCAAAAGAAACAAAAAGATCACCTGACAGGTTCCCTTGGACATGGTTGTCCTTAACATACTTAGGTAGATTACCACACATAATTTTTTGGTACAGACATGTTTTGACTAATTTGCATAGAAATATTTTGTTTTATGGCATAAAACTTTTATTTCAACTTTAGATTTAAATGATGTAAAGTCAGGTACTCTCATATACATGATACAAGTTCTATAGGTACATATGTGACATATATGACACTTCACATAGGTACATAAATGCCACTTCATGAGAATGTACAAATTATTTCTTACATAAATCTTGTGAATATAGAACCACAACTGAATCTTGTTAATTATAGACAGAATAGATTATTTTAATTTCACCTCAATTAAGTCAATTACATACCATTATTTATCATTTTCCTTCCTTCCTATCATTATTATAAGCTATGAAATGATCTTACCCTTTTTTACAAATGCATCTGTTGTTGCACTGTCCATTTCCTGAGCAAGCATTTGGACAGCGCTCAATACTGCAGTCTCGGCCACTCCTATTGCCAACACAAATACACTTGTTGGCCACACACAGGCCATGGCCTGTGCAGTTGTTAGGACAGTCATGGATGGCATAAGTGGCTCTAAATCCGTCAAGAACATAGTTTGTGTCACTGTACAATAAAATTAGCATCTGGAAATTAAATTAATGTAAAGAACAGGAAACTAACGAATATATAAATGCAAATGTCTTTATGTTATTATTTAACTCACATAGCCACTTGACGCTGTAACATTCTGAGGTTCCGTATTTCCACTGAAGCTTCCCAACAATGGAGCATCAAATGAGTCTCCATCATACACAAACACATAGTCATAGGAACATTCCGTGCCCATACGAATGAAACTCAGAGTGATGAATTGGCTTTTATTAGCTGCCTTGATAAGCCACTCACAATGAGAGTCCTGAAACATGTATTATTTACCATCAGCTTTTTTTTTTAAATAGTCAAAATGATATTTAACTCAATCTTTATGTATAAGATTACTCCTGTTTGTTATCAATTTCTGGTAGTGTGTTACTTGGACATAAAGAAGAGATATAACTGACCTGTGTGTAATTGGAGTTACTTGGTCCATCAGTGATAATACCACTGGGCTCTGTAAACACCCTGCGAGTCTTGTCGCAGGGTGCTGTCGACGCCGCACAGACAACACTGAGGCAAATCCAACTGAGTACAACTAAACCTGCACCCTTCTTCCTCATACGTGGATAAAACATGCCTCCTCGTATTCGTATTGGGACATAGGTCATATAACAAAGCCATAAAATCACAATTTCAGACAATTAATACTAAATGTAAAATAAACAACACTCATTTGCTGTAATAAGTGACATCTACTTCAAGGCTAACCACTTTAGTCGTTCGTAAAAACTGTTATTTCTTAAACAATTATTTGGCGAGGATATTTTATTGCTTCTTACAACCTAGGATTAAAATTAATCACGTTTTTCTATCTTCGTTAGCACTTTCTAACAAGTTTTTTTTACCAAATAAATATTTGTGTACTCCATCGTTCACGATTATTTTGACAGTTAACTTTTTTATAACATGAATTACTTTTGCTGAAGATCTCAAAGTGTTTTTATCCGAATATCGGACACGTTCAAAAATTACTTATTGAATAAATGTTACCGAACAGAAATCAGAAATGTCAACTGAATGTCATAACTCTGGCGCGGGAAAATTAAAATTTTGCCCCCATTATTTTCACAATAATCGGTCTGATGAGGGTGATTTACTGCAATATTAGAATATGCAAATTCGGTGAGTCCAACGTAAAAACGAAATATGAAGTAAATAAGTACTTACATACTTAAATATTAATTCTAGTAAGGCTTTAACATTTCTGTCATTTAAGTGTTTTAAAGTAATGACGAGCTTTCTTTAAACGAAAACAACAAAAGTACGAGTTCGAAGACGAACGATCATTATAGACTAAAGTGCTTGCATCTCATTCGTTTTCAACTAGTTCTGACAGACAGATTTTTTTATAACTCCTCATTATTTAATAAGACAATATCCCTACCTACCTGACAAAAGTCTAAAATATTTTTAGATTTCTGTTGGTAAGAAACATAATATGTACATAACTTAATTTAGACGATTTATTTATGTAAACACATATTAAACCAACCATTTTGAAAAAGCCGCAATATCATTCTCCTGATATCCTAGATTGCACTTACCTACCTACTTATTAATAATACCTATATTTCAGGTAGAAGGTAGATACAGCCAAATGCAATAAAGTGACTTCACATAGGAGATATTATGCCTACCTACTGGTAGATTGTACTGTTACAGTAAACAAAATATGTTTAGTCAGGGAAGACCTACCTATACCATGATAGGTCTTTCGTCTTTCTTATAATTATTTGTACCTACGGGTCATTTCGGAAAAATCCTTTTAAGCTGAAGTTTACTACTACTGCCGAGTTCATTTCAATGCCCCGAAACGAAAAAAGAATTTGACCCCCACATACAAAAAGCACACTCAACCATTTCTCATGATCGAGTTTGTATAGGGAGGTTACTCTTCTTAACAGGTCACATAGATTAAAGTCAAAGGAAACCTTGAATAGTTGAAACTTCGTGTTCGCAAACCTTGAATATTTTTTTAGTATCATTGCCCCCGGAAGCCTCCTGTTCTAGGGGGATATCGATCGCGCACGTTGCTGAGTCGGCACTCCAGCGCCCGCTTGCGAAACCTCCGCCCGTTCTACAGACCGGCTTTATACCATGTGAACTTCACACTACCTAGTTGACGTTTGAAAACAAATCAGTCATTAAATGATAATTCATTGATAATTCACGTTTATTGAATTTACAGAATAATGGCTTTTTTTAAACATCTGACTAAAAAACCGTGTAAGTAGATCCTAATAAAAAATGCCAAATTTTGTAATAATGTGCATTGTAAAATGTGAGAGGAAAATCCTAGGCAGATATTATTGAAATTGAAAATACTTTGCATACCTACCTAACCTAGGTAGATGGTCAAAATTCGCGGCAGACCGGAAAATCACAGCTGACAACAGCATGTGATTTTGTAATTGTAAGAATCATATTCCGCGAAAAAATAGGTGGAAATCTTAGGGTTTATGAATTTATGAAGCATCAAAGTTGCAAAGGTTTAAGTTGAATGAGCAATGGATTTAACGTATTAGTTCCAAGAGTAATAATTTCCCAATTTTTTAAATTAAATTAATTCCTTATATACTATAGTAACTAGCTAAAGACAATATTTATTTATTTGTGTTTTACTGCCGTTCATAGTTAATGTTAACTTCGCTCGTTAGTTAATATATCGTCTGTTAATGTAGATTGCTCGAGCGTAACACTTCCGGGTTTCGGCTGGGTTACATTGGGTACTTAAGGGATAAATGGGCGATGGACTGGCCAACTATCACTTGCTCATAATATTATGTTGGCCAATTAAACTCCAACTGTCAAGTTTAAATTGACCTCAAAATCATCACCAAAAGTCCGTCCTATTAGGGATTGTGGACGCGAGTATTAATGTAATTTCTCCTTCTCTCTCTGCTACCACGATGACGCAACACCATTGCGCGGGAGGACCGAAGCTGCCCAACCCCCGAACCAACTATGGCATACTCTAGAGAGGAAACCGATGTCAAGGAAATGGTCAGCTCAACTGATAGTACAAACTGTTGACAACAACAACAGGGAAAAAAAACAATAAAAAGAAAATACAAGCAATTTTTGTTCGAAAAATTGCATTTCCTTTTTAATAAATGTAACTGGCCAGTATGTATTCAGGTTTATAAAAACGTTTAATAGGTACGTTTAAAGGCTACTGTCGACACAGTAGCCCGGGCCCACCGGACTGAAACACATACTTCAAGGCGGTCACCCATCCAAATGATTTGTGTACCGTTCTGTTTAACTTCTGTAATTAATTGAATTCACGAAAACCTTAGTACCACTGGTTTCAGTGCCCTTCGGTTGCTTCTATAGAGCACTACGTTTTGTCTAAAATTTCGAACGGACTTTTCTTTAATATTTCCAGCCAACCAACGCAAAATTTAAAGGTGTGTGTTAAAAAAATAATAAATCATTAGACACACGAGAGGCGCGGGGTGGAGTGGCACAACCTCCGCCGCCGCCACTGCCAGCGTCTCGTTGAGGACTCCTCATCCGGAATGGAGTTGATAACGCCTAATGACGCCAGTCACTGCCAACTCATCCACTTAGCGGAAACACCACCCGTTTTAATTAACTTTAAAATGTCTCGGAGCATTTTTTTAAATAGATATTACAAAATGTTTGAGGATAATGTCGATTATCAATAACATAACCAAGGACTCTTACAAGTACATCTATGTACAAGATCAACCATCAAGAACAGGGACAGTTATTAGCTCTTTACTATAGAGTAACGTGGGTACTGTATTCTCTACGAGTATCTACATGTCCATTCCGATAATGTCAAAAAATAATTTATTATGGACGGCCTCTGCATAAGTACCTATGTCCCAAAACGGTAAATAAGTTATCTAACCATAAAGTTTCGTCAAAAGTCATTCAATAGGTAGTTTGTACATCGCACTTACAGTATCAACTGTAATTGATAATTTAAAAAAGAACCGACCTCAACCTTTAATAGTCGCCCGCCCGATCAAACTAATGGTACCACCCTAATAGTAAGAGTAAGTTATCCGCGAACAAACATAAAAAAGCATATACTGCGTGTAAAAGGATTTTTTTCTTTTCCTCGCATTCTCGCCATAGTAGAAGTTGTTCATATTGTCAAGCCCAACAACGTTTCTAAGACCATTGCTGGGGGTCCTGTTACACTCAGTATACGGTCGAACAGAAAAAGACTCCTTTTTATAAGTCGCTTAAAAATATATATTATATTTTTTAATGAAACGCGCTTGTGCTGTGTCTGTACCTCTACATTACAGTTCAATTTTGTTCATTGGGTATATAGACGCGAATATAATCAAAGATAAGCTCGACAGCTTTGATTAAATTCGCGTCTATATACCCGGTGAACAATATTGAGGTTTTTTTTTTGGTTGAGAAAAGCTATTGTTTCGCATCAAAATCAATATAAAAACCGAATTCGGTTAGTAGGTTTTTACAGACTTCAATGTTTGCGTCGTCCGCGTGTAAAAATGTGTTTGTTTTCACGACAAACTGTGAAGAGGCCACAGCATTGTTTATTTTAGTCCAGCCTGTATAAAATGTGTGAATGGATGTGTCCTTGATTTCCCGGTGTGCGCGTGACGACACATTCTAAGCGGTCACTTACCATGCAAATTAGTTGACCATCGCCGGGCATACACCGATTTTTATTTCCTTTTTTTAACGCACATAAACAACGCTGGGATTTTGGTTGGCCACATTTCATGTCGGAAAAAAATTAAAAAGTAATTCACACTTTCACAAAGCTAAATAAATTCTGTTTACTTTGTCCACTTTACTAGGCTACTTAAAATCCATGATCCCGTGAATTCCTGCACTACGTATCGATCACTGTCTTCATAGTAGTAGTGGTAACTAGTAGCACCTACTTAACCGTTCATCGGCAGGTCCGTCGTTTACAAAACGTGCCTTAGGGAGTACACACGACCCGCCGCGGCTCGACATCATCATATAAATGGGGCATTAACTCCCCGGACCGCTGGACGCACCTTATCGCTGTTCAACTATATTTGTTCTCCGTGGATTACCAGAGATTTACCACGGTCAGGCGCTATTAGCACCGGATTAAACGGTCTTCGGAAAGAAAACACCCATTAAAATTCTTGTAAGTTGTGGCAACAATCGCATTTTATATTAGGATTCGTAAGTAAGCAAATGTGAATGGTTTTAATGTGTAAAGATCTCGTATATTTTTTTTTTATAAATATGGAGGTATGTTTTAAATACCGATAAAACGTATGATTTAATATTATTTGTGCGTACTAGTGGTACAAACAAAGGGAATGGGTATCGGCTAGCGAGCCATAAATCAGAGCTACTGTCGAAGCTAGGGCGCGCTGTCCTCCCACCGACGACGCGCGGGTTGATTTGTCGCGCCCAAACTACTGACTTTAGTGATGTCATGATAAGTTGTCGATAAACACTATAGAAAATGTCAAAATGGCTTTCATTATACTTTAAATTGGCTTATTTATACTTAAATAGGTAAGTACTGATAATCTAATGTATAAAATTTCCATGCCACAATGTTAGTTACCGTACTCCTCCGAAGCGACTTTACCGATTTTTACCAAAATGTATATTCAGTAGGTCTGATTATCGGCTACTACTTATCTGTTTTATATGCATCTACCAATTGTATTTCTCCCAATACACGGGGTACAAAGGCAACTTATTTTGGTAAAACAAATGTTTGCCGGGACAGCTAGTGTTATTATAAATCAGCCCTCTCTCATAGTCACTTTTTAACCGACTTCAAAAAAGGAGGAGGTTCTCAGTTCGACCGTATATATGCTTTTTCTTATAGTATTATGGAAAAATCTGAAAGGTTAACAATGCGTTTTTCGAATGGTAAATTATAAGCTGCCGCACTGTTATTTCGATCAAAACCGAGTTTTCAATAAGTACATAATACAATAGTGGAAACTTTGAAATAAACCCTCTTAGTACTGATTTCGCCACATACCCACCCCTAGCAGCCAATAAAGACATTTGTAGTGAGTTCGCCGAATGGTCAAGTAAATAGGGACTTACTCCACGCAGAGTCGTTCGGTCTGCTTGCATAATAGCATGCCATTCCCAAAATCACATGTGCATCTTTAATGTAAGGAATCTGAACAAGGAAGGTATAAAGTTGAATAGAAGTAACGGAAAAGAAAACTTTAAAGAATTATTATTACCTTGTTACCTATACATAAGAATTTTTGCGGCGGCTATAGCCTTCTTGTCGGGTACATGCACTTGCAATCAAAATATTGTGAGTTCGAGTTTATTATAGTTTATACTAGCCCCTTCTGTTAAAACGTTCAACAATGTGCAACTTACTCAGTGTTTTAGTCATTTTCTATGATGTGATATTTCCTTGTTATACTCGTACAAAAGAGTATTATTTATATAGTATAACTTTTTTAGGATAAAAGGATAGGTTCAACCGAAACATCTTGATGGAACTTGCAAAGTAAAAGGTATGTGAAACCTTTAACAGAAATAACGGGGGTGTATCACGTTGGGTTAAATACGCTTGGTAAACCGTTAGCTGTGCCGTGGGCATATCTATTGTTCTTAGCAAGTTCCTGTACCTATCCCGATTTAGGATTAAAATGTGTACCTGATTGCAAGTTTGACAATAAAAACACATTTGACAGTGACTTAAAGAATCATAAAGAGTTACGTCACTGTACAAAAAATTACACTGTACTGTGAAATTCGCTTGTGTTTTACGATCCTTGGTGATTACTACATATACAATATCGATTAACGAGAGTAGACACCTCGATACTCTGACCATTGACCTGACAGTTTAGCTCGTCCGGTGTTAACTCTGACCTAATTTCAAATTAATAAGCTTAGTCGGAAACCTCACGACGTGCGCTCGGGTTCAACTGTGTCGGTATCTACCACAACGGGGAACATTTGTTTACTTTTTTCACTATTAAACACGATTTGTAACATATTTTCGACGTAGGACAGTAATAAGTACAAAGATACCTTGTTAGCGCCTTACTAATAATAGTGGAATAACTATTCATCTAACTAGCCGTGTGGTGACGGCGAATAGTATACATGTGTCACCACCGCAGCCCAATTTTTCCCGTCGTGGGGGTCGTAAGAGGCGACCGAGGGTACCCTCCAAAGGACAGGCAGCAGCGCTCTCTGTGAGTTAAACCACAACACTATTGCGATCGTCAACCCGCCTGCCAAGCGTGGCGATTATTGATATTTCAACCCAAATGATCACGGAAATCATTGAGGGAGGCCCTCGCCCAACAGTGGACGTCATGCGGCTGCTGATGGACTATTCCCAAGATATATCAGGCTCAACTTCACTTGTCAGTTGTATGTCTAATACGGAATGGCCAGTTTTAGTAGACCTGTAATAACGTTTGTGTAAGTGCCAATAGGTTTACTGATAAGGGGGTTAGGGTCGTAGTATTTATTTATATTGTCAACTGAAATAAATTATTCATATTTTCTACTTATCATCATCATCAGCTACATGGCGTCGACTACTGAACTGGATAATTTTGTAGAATTAAAAATAGATACTAAAAGGTAACTAAGTAATAACATCTTCGGTTATTACATAGTCACTCTACATTTACAAGAACAGAATGAACTCAGTAACTACCTGTTCGTAAGTTTTTGGAGAGTTTTGGGCGCAAAGCCATGAGTGAGATATTACACTAGGTACTACTATGACCTTCATAGTTTATAGGTACATAGAAATATGTTAAAAAAAGACTTTTATTTATGTGGTGGAGTTATTAATTGAAATTGTAATAATATCGTGAAGTAAAGTAAGAAGTGCGTAAATATAGGAGGGATGTTGATGTAAAATTAAATAGATGTTAACAATAAAAATTGTAGACATACCATCGGCTCGGGAGAGTATACCTACTAAAAGTAAAGACCGTGAGATAATGGTCATTCCCCTGTATAATTTCGTCCAGTACAAGTTTCGCGACAAACTAAGTAGATTTATAGTTTCCTCCTACTTCATTATCGGTATTGAGCGAGCGGCGTGGCATAAATCTGAATAGAATCGCCAACAGCCTCCGCCCCCGGAAAACTTTGCTCACATTCACAAAACTTTGTAAACTTTCCTACAACTTATCTATTGGAATAGTTTATACAAATGAAGAAATGAGCTGATAACGTGGCCAAATAGATCGGTAATGTTTCTTATTTTTCTTTATATTGATACTTAGTAAATCCCCAGTTATACAAACTTACCAATGTCCGATAATTGTAATGTATGGACCTACTTACCAGCCATTGCTAAAATGAACAACGGAAGCCGTAACCCGTTTTATTCCCAGCCCCACCCTAGTTAGGTATAATATTATTTTCCCGGATGACATTCTATAGTTTAAGAAAAACAACGGGAGTCATAACTCTTGCAAACACAGACAGAATGTTCTATACAGTAAACATCTTAGCTTGAACTAGTTTCACCATTATGTTTCTGCAGGTTTTATTTCAGTTTATAATGGTTTTGTTCAACGTTGAAGGGTGATGCGATGTACCGGTTCATCAGATAGGATGGTAATAGCTGTAATGGTTCCGCTGGTCAGCCGCCCGCATGCAAATAAATCTAGCGACCGATGCAATGATGTGTGGAAAATGGCCATCACCCCTTGCCCAGCAAGGTACCCCCTTGCGATGCCAATAAAACAAACTGCACAAACCATAAAAGTTATTTATTGAAATTATAATTTTATTTCGATATTTATTATATTTATTTTTTAATGCTGACTAGTTAAATCACGCGTTTGTAATGTAATCTATGAAAAGTATATTTCTTACAATAGAGTATTATTGGAGTATTTCAATACACATTTTAATTTGACTGTCCAATGGTTATTTTTAAACATTTCACCCATAAATGTAGCCAATTTAGCCAAACTCTGGAATTAAATTGAAGTTAAAAAATACACTGCCCACGCAGAAGAGCAGTAAATACTATAGCCAGCGTCAAAATCGTAATGATCATTCGTACCTGCATTACGTCGGAATAGGTCGTCCTATAAAATTGGGGACAAATGGTAGTCAATAAAATAAATAGCGATGGCTTCTGTAAATAAGTCGGCGGCGGGCGGCGGCGGCGGGCCTGGGGCGACGTCTTTTTGTTAGGGTTTTTATTGAGGCGCGGATGACTCTTGAAACAACGAGTGTCGCATATTGCAGCAGAACGCTGACTCGACCCATGCAGGGGCCAGATTAGGATCGACTTTGCGAAATTGCTTAGTTTTTAATAAAAGCTGAGTAGGAGGAAACACACCATTTTTAACGTAGACCTTGTACCTTTAATAACTACGTATAAAGGAAACTGGTATTGATATGCCCATGTCAATAAGAATATTTTTTGTTCGAAGTAAATTGAATAAAGACCCGTATTATTTATATTCCGGTCGTACACCGGCCGTATAGTGGTGGTAAGAAAATGTATTAATTTGTTGGAATTTGTCGCTCGGACCCTCGTCCAGCCTTACTTGTGTCGCACGATGCATTCCAATCACGCGCTACATCTCCCGTAATTGCGCCTAATCATTTCTTTAAATACCCTTATGGTAGATGAAAAGAACCCTACTGCGAATGTCTATACATATTCTCTACTCTAACTAAGCTCCCAAGACGATGGCGAAGTCTTTTTATTTCCGAAGGTAAAAAGATAATTCAGTTTTTATGTCGCAACGTAACGATAGATTTTATGTGTGTTTATTAGCAGGAGCGTCGGCGGACAGCTACGCCGCGGGCCGCTGCCCCATGGGACTCGTCAACGGTGCGACGGACCTAATCCAATCACAGCTTCAAAGCCAATATTCACGCCTTCTTCGCACCTTCAAAATATCTTTCGAACACACTTGCTTGTTGCCCCCAGAATCAAAGAGAAGATTTTTTTTAAATTTTAATATAATTGTAAAATGTTTGAAATGTACGATAATTAAAAAGCTATTTAAATCAAATTGAGCGGCAACGACCGCCCGCCCGCTACTTCACTTGAAGAGGTGCTACGGCGCTACGAGGCCGTAGCGTCTACGCCGTAGCGCTTTTAATTTTCATAAGCATCTTAGCGCTATCTACGTCTACCCACCACAGTGTACTTCAGATTATGTTAATGAAGCATTGTAATACTCCTTACCGTTTATTGTCTAACTTGGATGTCGTGCCTTGCAAATTATTCATACGTTAACAAAAGATTTGGTACAAATCTTTCCCAAAGGTAACCGGTTGATAAACTACTGGTCATAAGCGTAAATGTACAACGCCTACGGCCAATTAGTCACGAAACTAATAGGGAGCAAGTAAAGAATCATGAAGATAAAGGTGCAGGCCGAACGCCCTCCGTGCCCTCGTCTCCACTCGCTATAACTCAGGGCTATCCGATCTCGGAATCAATGGGACTGTTGCATGATACATCGGATTAACCAACATTTATAGTTTTAGCCCGGACAGTAGGAGCAGTGAATTAATAATGTGGAAATAATACGAATATTTTTTATGACCGGTCCGTATAGATCATCATATTGGTGCCGGTGATTTAGTTAACAATGTTACAATAAATTGAGTAATAAAAATAATGTGATTTAATTCAGCAGGTTTTACGTAGGCAGGCAGGCAGGTACAGCATCGGTAAAGTGTCAAGATAGGGGTTAGAGTGCAGGATCGGAGGAGAAGGGCCGCGCTTGTTAGCACCAGAGGCGAACGTGCCGCCGCGCCCGCCGTGCGCGGTAAACACATGGGTTGATAACGATCTATTTGGATTGCCTCTATATTTCATTTTTCCCCCGTGCGCGCTAACTGGTAAGACAGTCTAAAAGGAAATACGGGTTTCTTTTGAATCTGTGTCAACTAAATAATGTTTCGTTTTGATTGGCAACCCTATCTACAAAAAATCTCAGATGTCACGTTGAACAAAGAGTGTTTGGAATCTGTGAGGGAATTACTTACAGAAATGCGATTTTGGTGAAGTGTGTGGTAAGGCGGTGAGTCGGGCGGTGTGGAGTGCACGGTTAGTTAGGTATGTTTGAGGAGGGCGGCGCGACGTGGTCAGCTGATGAGGAGCACACTCCGCCGGCGCCTGTAATGCAATCACTGTCGCCGGTGGTGATACGCATCCTGCATTGATATCTCTACTTTCATCGATTTTTTTATTAAGTATGACGAACATTTTTATTCGTAACATCTCATTGTTTTTAGATTTTTCCCGCAATGATGTCACGCTCTACCCGGAACCATTATCCTAAAGGAGTGCCATTGAATGTTTTTGTTAATATGTTCGAAGCCACAGATAGCTGTCCCCGCCCACGGATGCTCCGGCCGCTCTCGATAGGGCTCAAGGGGTTTTATTATTTTTAAAGTGCACGATCGTTTGCACGCGAATGTCCCACTTAAGCGGGGAACAAGCCGCTTCCGAGATTAGTTGCTACCATCGTCGTGACGGACCAGCCCACCTATACAGTTCTTCTACATTACTGATTTTGAAAGGAGTGTAGTTCAGTCAGAATGAAAACTCTCAATGTATTTTAAATGAAAAATTCAAAAGTCACAGGCGAATAGATGAATGCTAAACTATTAGGTACCAGTTTAAGCATACAGGTAATAAGTCAGTCAGTAGTGCAATTTAACTGAATAAACCAACTTTTTCTTTGGATTCTTTCGATTCAAATTCTCTTTAGAAACAGCCTTTCTATAATTTCTCTCAAATTATACCGCTCAATAATGAATCATAGTAAACATATATCAAAATATAAGTAGGTACATTTTGTTAATGTAATATCGTAAATTCGACACAACAATAATTGACGATTTCGTAAAAGTATGCGTTTACGATTGCTATTGGTAGTGATTCGCTTGAGACCAATCTGTACCTTGTTGTCCTGTAGAACGGATGATAGAAGAAACATGAATCTTACGTCCGTGGATTAAAGACTCATATGGAATGACGCATTGATCCATAGTAATAGAGTGGATACAATCGACTTCGGAAAAACGTAGAACGTGTAATCCAGTGTTATCTACGTGACTGGGGTAGCGATACACGCGTCCCTACAAGAAATGTCGATGTATTCTCTGATAAAAAAATAACGCCAAATTTTAATAGATCACATATGAACGACAATAGTACATGAATGGACGTTTTGTTGTTTCATTAGCCAACTTACTTAAGTCTTAAATAAATATCTCCACGAAATCGTTGTCCGGATCTTATGTGATATAAAATATTAATTTTGTTTATTTGTTTTATTTGCGTACGCTACAAAATATATTTCTATTAAGGACATATTCTGATGCAAGTTTCCGACAGGATTACGCATTCTGCCCATCCACCAGCATTGATATCTCTACTTGCATCGACCTTTTACCTAAGTACGACGACTAAGTATTTTTATTGCAACAACAGCAGGTGCACGACTGTTTTCTATTGTCTTCTTAGTGATGAGTTTCGACCTACGTGGTGCAGTCGGCAGCACGCTTCGAAATATGACATTTGAGCAAGTATTAATTGTTATTAAATCTAGTCTAATCTAGAGGTACTGTTTAGTAATTATTATTTGGAATGTTTAAAAGGACTTTTCTTTGCATTACCCTATTCCCAAATTTCTTCTGGATTCATTCACCTTTACATACGCATAATATTATGGCTGGTTGTGTCACAACGTTTTCCTCCAGTGTAAGAGATGTGCGATTGTGAATTGTAAAGTTAAAAACACTTTAAAGGTTACTAATAAAGGAAGTAACTGGAGAGTAGCCAATGAGCCGCCGACGCAATTTAAAGGCAATGTTGTCCACATTTAATTTACGATATTAAGGTTTCACGTAAAACATAGACTTGATAGATTTGACCCTTAGGGCGTTGTAGATAAGATTTTTGTATAATTGACAACATGTAATTTTTCATAAGATACTAAAGGAAGAAACCGTTTCGGTATTTTCCTTTCAGGATGCTGTATAAAAAAATCTGATCTTTTCCATGTGTCAATTCGGAGAAAATTGAGAAAATATGAAACATGTATGTGTGCTGACGTCACCGGTATGTACGTAAATTTATAGATCCATGTTAAGGTTTTTTTTACAAAGTAGTATTCATTCAAATGGATTGACAATAACGCGACACAATAACACATATTTGACGTGACAAGCAGTAACAGTCATAGTTTTAATTCATTGCATTAAGGTATTAATTATTTTGTACAAAGCAATAATGTCACATTGACATGAAAATAAAAAAAATATTGGTCCCTTATTTTTCACTTTTCTTTAATAATCATCATAATCATCCATACCAGGTGGATTTGCCATTCACGCGAACCAAACGGTTTGCGTCTACTTTCATAGTGCGAACCGCCAGGATGTGGAACGACTTGCCGGAGTCTGTGTTTCCTGCGCAGTACAGACTGAAGGTCTTCAAGTCGCGATTGAATAGGTACCTAATTGACAAGTGTGCTCCATCGTAGACCACATCGCTGCTTAACATCAGGCAGGATGGTGGTCAAACGCTTGTTCATAGTGATATATACTTATATAAAAAAAAATCCGCAAAAAAAATATACATGGTTGTCAAAGAGGAGTTTTCTTTTTAAAAAAAATAACAAAAGTGTGAGACGGAAGACGAACGATCATAGAATAAACTAGTTGCATTTCTTTCGTTTTCAACTATCTTTGACAGTTAGTTTTTTTTAGAAAACTCCTCAATTGTCGGTGTTAGAGACAGGGAGGGAGAGACGCTTCAGCATGTGTTTTTTATGGGACTGCCACTCAAACGTGATGCCGATTACTTCTGTTACTTAGCTCCTCCAGGGTGTGACCGGTCCGTCAGTAGAAAATTATTACAAAATAATACTCCTTCTGTTCTGAAAAAAGGATAATAGCCCCAAGGTACGTAAGGCCTACAAAATGTTACCTGAGCACGTATTTCACTTGGATTTCCCCACTTTGAGGAAAACGGGCGTCTCTTTGAATATCGGCGGTTGTCAAATTTAGTGCGCCCTTCGTCTTCACTATCGCTCCGAACCCCTGTCTAACTATTATAGTGACCTTTTTATTGTTACTATAAAATACTGAACTAAACGCCGCGTGGCAAAATTTACTGTCGGTATGAGTGTGGGCGATTTTTTAGGCTTTTTTTAGGTTCCTTCTCTTAACACGGGCCATTTTAATTAAGGAATAATCCTTATAAAGATAACTCCCAGCGACAAACAAGGGTGTTGGACTTCGATTGCGTAAAATAATACCGTAATTATTATTCAAGATCCGCAATAAATTATTGTGTCATAATCGTAACAATAAGTAGTATGGTTTAATTTGTATTAATTTGAGTGAGCAGCTCACACTGCGCGGTGTTATACTGAGCTTTATTCCCTAACACAGTGCAAGCAACATTAGTTCAGCAAAAAGCGTACATTTGTCGAGTTCACTTTGCTCCTAACAATACATCGCGACCCCAACTTTGTCGCATGCCGCATTTCATTCTTATTCATTGACTGCATTCGCCAACAGGGGTTGTGATAAAAAAAACGATTGTAAAATCGTTTTGCTGTTCTAAAATGTTGATGCTATCACACAGCGTCGATAGAAACGATTTGTTTTCATAATATTGTTACTGCAATGTTCTTTTTTCATCCTATTAATCAAATAAATGCGAAATATTATATAAATGTGTAGATGTTTGTCATTCTTACACGCAAAAACAACGTAGTTTTACTATACAGTTTGTATAGTAAAACTACAGTAACAGTTTGTATAGTTACTGTTGTTTGGATATTGCCTTCATATTTTGTACCTACTACTGTTAGATTATAAGCGTAAAAAAAGTAAGGAAGTTGGAATGTTCCAACGTTATGCATAAATTGTAATGGTAACAACGTTTTGTAATATGTAATGTCCAGTTAACGTATAGGTACTTGTGCCCTGCTTGACCAGGTTTATACATTTGTATGTAGCGTAGAAGCGATATTATCTCAGTGATTTCGTTAATCGAATAGACTTACTTACTTTCTCGACTTCTTAGAACACAGAAGCATAAAAAGATACAGTTCTTCTTTGCTAGGACCTTCTTAATCTACATCGTTAATAACATACATGGCATACCTACTACCTACATTCATGAGCAAATAATCGATATTTTGCAAAAACCGATCGCCTTTTCTCACACATTCTCTTAACTAATCCATAACAAGATATAGCAAACTGTGCTTAAACAATAGTTAGATACTAAAGCACATTTTATGGTGTCAAGTGCTTTTAGAATATCCCCTCGCCACCATTGCATCGCAGCCGCCACCGCCGTCGTCGCCTACACCGGCCCGCGTACTGTGTATAATGCGACCTAACGACTCGATAATGTATTCACTTGATAAAGAGGAAGTTGCCACTTGGTAGCGGCATTAAAAAACCAATTACAGAATAACAGCGTAACTAAACCACCGCCCGCCAATTTGTCAGAATCCCCCGGGACTTAGCGTACATTATATTCCAAATTTAATTTCACGCCATTTTTAAATATTAGGGGACAATTATTGTGAATAGTTATTTACGGTTGGTGTTCTGATTCGTTTTTATTTTAGCTATGATTTATGACTTCAAAGTTGAGTATGTACGGATGTAGATAGGAAATGTTTGCATGCAAAAAATGCTTATCTATTTTGTTTTGCCTCCTAACACAATAGGATAGGATGTATAAAACTAATTATGTAGGTACTAATTTCCTTTTTACATCTAGTTGTACCATAATAAAGATAATAAATACACTTCACTCCTTTTAATCCTAAAGTGGGAAGGCATAGGCTTGCTAAGCCTAAACTAATGCCAACAGTACACCAAGCGTAACAAAATATTGAATACTTATATTAACTACAAGTACACCTAGGTACTTGTTAGGTAACTCGACACCTAACTGACCTTAAACTACCTATTTCATTAATATATGTTTGTGTGTAGTCCTAAACATATGCACAATTTTATGCACCCAAAAAAATGCGTCATCACAAAACATTTATGGGTGGGAATCGAATCCACAACTTATAAACTTATGAAATGAAATATGTTTATGTATTACTTATGTACAGTCGAATTCATAAATATATGAACACTTCGAAAGCTTAAAAAAAAATACACTTCACGCCTTTAATCCCAAAGAGGGGTAGGCAGAGGCACTTGCTAAAGCAAGTACCCACGGTTCACCAAGCGTATTTAACCCACGTGACAGGGGGTGAGCCCATCGCCGTTATAGGGTTCACACACCTTGTGGTGTGCGGGTTTCATCACGATGTTGTCCTTCACCGTAAGCGTTGCGTTGCGTACATAGGCTCAGAAAAAGAGTCCCATTGGTACCAGTAGCCGGACTCGAACCCGGGACCTCCCGGTTACAATTCAAGTATCCGACCAACTGGACTACAGACGCTCTTGGACTACAGACCTTCTGACGCTCAGACGCTCTTAAAAAATAAGTGCGCTAATAATGTTACAGAAAATTAAATATCTCTGCACGTTGGGCAAACAAAAATACGTCAACGTTTTACCCGTCATAAATTTCTGAACAATATTAGTTAGTAAATGTTTGAAGCCTTGTTCAGATATTCATATTTAGTAAAACATTGATATGTTTTCCATTGCCTAACTTAAATAATGTTTTTGTAACCTAATTTGCGTTTCATTTTTTAAGACTTCCTGAAGTTAAATATAAATTATGCACTGTAAAACACACTCCTTTAAACAATTAAAAGCAACTGATTGTGTAGATATTTTGCTATGCTGTAATAAGAAGGCGCTTTCATCACCAAATACACCTTGACTTGTTTACGGCAATTGTCACATAATTATAATTTACACGTACATTATGACTCAGTATTCCTCTAAGCAAATCGGTTGGGTGAGCGTCATGTATCATGTATATTTAGCCTACTCAATGTACAAAACATTCAATCACCGAGATATAAATATAGGAGGTTTTTTAGGTTTAAGACCTAGGTATTTACCTAGTCCAATACATAATAATGTATACAGAGTGTAATCTTTAACTGTATGCAATACACGTAGCAATCGGTATCTTTTTAAATGGAACATAAAAAACTGTTGTTTAATAAATAGTAAACTCTAGTATGTAGTCGTATTCAAAATTAATGAACTGCACAGTAAAAAAAACTAAATTTTGCGTCAAAATGACAAGTTGATGCGCACTAAGATGACTTTGATGTTAAGTACACTTTGAAATGCACATACGGTGAAGGAAAACATCGTGATGAAACCTACATACATCCACCATCGCTATCTCGTTGGGCAAAAATTTTTTTCGTTAAATTGAGCAACGCCACCTCGTACAATTTATTGGTTTTGGCATATTTATCCATATATTATGTATACAGAACTACAGAGACAGTAGAATACCATTGGCTTATAGCTCACTTCTCTCGCCTCTATCGAAGTGCAGAGTAGTAAGAAAACAAAAAGTTTTTAATGTAAGAAATATCTAACAAAAAAGCATCTGTAGTGTTGAGGCCATAGTCCCGTCACCCTAAACAACGCGGCCGGAACACAGTGCACAATAAAATATCGACAGTGAATAAATCAGTTTTGTACCGACGAGGCACCCCGAGGTCGCCCTCCTGTGTTCACCGCACGATTTATGTCACTAGGCATTACGTCAGAACAATCGTAAAATATTAATTGAATCACCAACCTGACAATAGGCTAGTGAAATAATATAGCCGTATACGACGTAGTCCAATAAGTTTACTTTATTTTAGTCTACGTAGAATAGTCACCCTTCCATATATCGGTACGTATGGTCGACCTGTGAAGTGGATTACTTAAGTCCTGTGGTAACCCTATAGTACAGAGGGACTTTGCTAGATGGCGCCACGCCGTCCTATCTTCTGCGACTGCTCTGGCATCAGACAATCAGCTGTCAATCACCTTGGTGATACTTTTAATGTAAACGCTTGTTCAGAGTGATTAAAAAAAAACTGAAATGTGACTTGGGACATGGAAAAATGAATGTTCTTTTCTAGTGATTAATATGAATTTCAAACTAAGGGTGGTGGTAGACTATTTTATGCATTCAAATGTCATAATATTTTAATGATTTTCTACGTACAAAAGTCATAAATACTATACTTATTCTTACTATACTAGACATAAGTAGTACATAACGTCTTTTCAATATCGCATAGCAATATGTATTGCACAACCTATTTATAGAATAAAAACCTAGATACTTCCCAATATATTAAAAATCTGTATCTTTTACATTATTTCATAAGTTCGACCAGTGATTGAACAACGCGACAAGTTAAACCATTTGAAACAATTTAATAGAGATCAAAAATTGGAGCCCCCACACTAACTTTTGAAGTTTTTTCCCCGCTAAAGGGATTACCGGTAAGCGGAAGTTAGGGTGGGATATTTTATAGGATTTGTGGGTATTTTTCTATTTTTTCCCAATTTATGTTCGGATTGGTACGGAAGAAACAACTTTTTCAATTATATGTAATTGTAACTTATTTTTCTAGGTACATAAATTCGAATAAAAGATGTGAAAAAATGTATAAAATTGTATTATCAAGGAAATGTTTGCGTACTCAGGTACTAATAGTGAATACAGTTGTCCAAAAATCCGAATGAATCTTCATAATTAATACATTATACTTAGAATGAAATAGAAATTATATTTTTTCTTGACATAGAAAGTCGCCTTTGTACTCTGTGTATTGGATGAATACAGCTGACAGGGGTAAAACTTAACTTTACTTGAGATTAAAAAACAGCAAATACATTTTTATATTTTAGAATAAAATGTAAATAAAACGTTTAAAATGTATGATATTTGAACTTATGCGACTGAGTAAGTTAATTATTTGTGACGTAAAAACGACTGAACGGATTTTGAAGAAACTAGATGGAGAAATAGATTGAACCGGCGTTGGGACATAAAGCTTAAGAACTATATATAAATGTGCAACAGTTCTCTTAATTTATACATATGTTTGCCTGTAACGTTACTACACTCCATTCTCTTCCAATGAAACACTTCACTTTTCGACTATCAACGTAAATATCTGCAGCAGATTGAACTAAGTAGCGTCAGAACATCGTATGTGATCCCTTGGTGAAGGAAAACTACCCTTTAGTCGTAGGAGTAGGGTTGTTAATATAGCCTTTTTTTAGTTGTGATCGCAGTGGATATAGGTACCGCTGCGTTATGATAGGATCATGCTCGCCGAGGCATGGACTCGGAGCAGGCACGTTCCTCCACTGACGCTAATGTCATTTTAAACGCGGCGAACACTTTGTGCCCTCACATAATCCCTGTTATAGTGATTGACAACGGTACGGCTCAATATTTTTATGAGCTGGAAAATTTGTATTGAACACTTATAGAGACGAGTAAAACTCTTTGGCGTATGGTATATACGCTGGATATATTTACTTAATTTTATTGTCTCTCAGGTTTATTACCTATTATTTTATCTGTGCATATACCAAGATCTTTGCCTATTTTTTACTTGCATGTTGGATTATTTGAATACTGTGTTTGTTCGTGGTAGATCGGTATACTTAATAATAAATTAAAATTTAAACTTCTCTTATATTCATTACAATTTCGTAGAAAATCGTTGGACTACCTGTTACAGTTTGAAGAATGAAAACTACGGAAACGGGATTTCAAAAAATACCATCATTCAACCATTCTAAACATCCAGCTATACTTTGCGCCGTGTATCATCAATACATAGTAGGTATAAAACAAAGTAGCTTACCACTGTCTGTCCCTATGTATACTTAGATATTTAAAACTACTCATAGGATTTTCAAGCGGTTTTATTAGTAGGTATAGTGTTTTTTGTGAAATGTTTACATGTATAATAGATGCATACAATAGCAGAGATACATACACTGTTAATATTTTATACTGGCAAAACAAGGTTTGCTGGGACAGCTAATTAGAATTAAATAAAAATCGGGGAAAAATAGGAAATACGGAATGGCTCGGACAGACTCTCCCACATGTACCAAGTAGTACTACAATTTTCTAGGGCAATTAGGCTTGGGTTATTTTCTTTATGAAAAGATTGTGCAAACAGAGGCACAATCAATACGTAGTGCAAAAAAGTCGCCTCCTGCTGTATGTCCTATGTATGCTTAAAATGCGTGTGTCATATGTATGTCTATATCTTTTTAAATACGCAACGATTTGGATGCGGGTTTGCTTCAGTAGGTAGAGTTATTCTTGAGGAAGAATAAAACATACAAATAATTGCAAAGAAACTCTGTTAATAATGGATATTGGCAAAACAACGTTTGTCGAGATAGGTATAATATAACAAGTCGGCTGTACCGCGGGGTACTACTCACCTTTTTCCCATTCCTTTAAAAAATCGGAATAAAATATAGCATAAGTCACCGGTTGATAGTGTAGCTTCCCAATGGTGAAGGATTTTTACCAATGGCATCAGTTTCGGAGTCTACTGGATGCAAACAAACAAACAAATAAATATTCCCTCTTTAGAGTAACAAATAAAAATCACGTTTTTAGTTAGACAGAGATTCCACGCCCAAATATTAAATTATTGTCAGGTAATATATATTATTTGTATTATTTGTGGCGTCCTAGACCAGCACAACCGACTAATCCATAAAACAAAAACGTAGTCGTATTAAGCGATGATGCGAATCCTAAATGTCATTATACGTATGTGTCGTGGCACGCGCAGGTTGCATTATTATCGGGAATAATGGTGCGTGTCTTTTTGTACTCGATCCGCTGATCCGATGACACGGTCGGCTGAACAAGCCCTGCCGAAAAACATTTCTATACGTATCTCTCTATGAAATTGCGAGTAGAGTTTTATTTATAAAGCATGATTGGATAGACCTTATGACTATTCCTAATACGTTCGATCTGATGTAACAATCTTCGATTTTATAATGAAAACCAGTGTGTACCTCCCTTACAAAACACACCTCTTCCTATGTGTTAAGGAATCACTTCCGGGGCATTTATTTCTTCGTGTTAATTTTCAAGACCGTTGTTTAACAGGCAGGATTGTTTTTTTT
>SJJU01004020.1:0-15386 GCA_012932125.1 Conopomorpha cramerella
TATCCCGTATTCTGATGTAGCGCATGGCGTCAATGCTCAACCTTGGTTTGGGCCCCAATGTTGCTGCCCGTAATGCCCGGGCATCGGTCGTTAGCCTGAGGAAAAAAGCTTTCAACAAAGCTGCCAAGTCCTGCAAGAAGTTTATGCAGAGGCCTCGCTTCGATCACATTGGCCGTATAGGCGCCAAACTGGCTTCGTACCCTTTACTACCCGCAGGGTAGTAAAGCGTTTTGGTCGCTGGCAAAGGCAGTCGAGGCGAACTTCTGCAACCCCTCACTGCCTCCACTGCTGAAGTCTGACGGATCACTTACACACTCCGCCCAGGCCCTTGCGTCCTTATTTGCGGAATCTTCGCATCTGGATGCTGGTAACGCGTTTCCTCCAACCACGACTGGCTATGGAGTGACGGCTATGCCCAAAATCCGCATTCGCCAAAAAGAGGTACGTAAAGCATTGCGCGAATCTAGACGTGAATAAAGCCAGTGGCCCCGATGGTATTCCAGCTATTGTTCTGAGGACATGTGCGCCGGAATTGACTCCTGCTTTGACGCGCCTGTTTCGCCTCTCCTTGGAGGTCGGCAAATTACCAGACACTTGGCTTGGCTTGGCTAGGCTTGCCAATGTGCAACCTGTACCCAAAAAGGGTAGTCGTGCTGATCCTATCTGCTACAGACCTATCTCAGTCACCTCCATCCTCTGAAAGACGATGGAACGTGTACTGAATAGCAAGCTGTTGACGCATCTTGAAGCCAATGACCTCCTCTCTGAACGGCAATATGGCTTCCGCCGAAATCGGTCCACTGGGGACCGTCTTGCATGCGTCACGCACATCTGGAGTGAGACCTTGGGGAAACACGGGGAAACTTTAGCTGTCTCCCTGGATATCTCCAAGGCGTTTGATAGGGTTTGGCACGACAGTCTGATTAGCAAGCTTCGGTCGTTTTTTTTTAATCACTATGAACAAGCGTTTGACCACCATCCTGCCTGATGTTAAGCAGCGATGTGGTCTACGATGGAGCACACTTGTTTAGTAGGTACTTATTCACCCGCGACTTGAAGACCTTCAAACTATACTGCGCAGGAAACACAGATTCCGGCAAGTCGTTCCACATCCTGGCGGTACGCACTATGAAAGTGGACGCAAACCGTTTGGTTCGCGTAAATGGCAAATCAACCTGGTATGGATGACGTTTTGCCGTTCTCCTGGTTGTCCTATTGTAAAAACGCGATGGGGGTATTAGGTTATGCAACTCCGTAGCACACTCTCCGAAATGCACCCGATAGAAAACAGATAGGCTCGCAACTTTCGTTTGGACTACCTGTTGATTTCTGCGCGTGGTTGACAGATTTCCTGAGGGAACGATCGCTCCGAGTAACAGATGGCTGCTCGTCCGATCTAATGGAAATTAATGCCGGGGTACCTCAGGGTTCTGTTCTCTCTGCAACACTTTTTCTGCTGCATATAAACGATCTGCTGAAACCCGGTATCTATGGGTACGCAGACGACAGCACTGTTGTGGAGAGTTACACATCTAACGCGCGAGCCAGCGGACCGCAAATCCGGGTACTCAGAGAGGCATTGGTTGAGCGTTTGAACCTGTCCCTTAGTGAAGTAGCATCTTGGGGCGAGGCCAATCTGGTCAGGTTCAATGCGCTTAAGACCCAGGCGTGTCTTTTCTCAGCAAAAAGGAGCCCATTCAATCTGGCTCCCACTTTCCAGGATGTACCTCTGCCTATAGCAAATCGGCTGGAGCTTTTAGGCATGACGCTAACCTCCAACCTCAACTTTGGCTCAATATAGGAGCCAAAGTTAACGGCTACGGCCCAAAGCGCAGCCAAGAAGCTGGGCATCCTCTCGAAGGTGCGACGGTATTTCACATCGGAACAGTTGCTTACACTGTATCAATCACAAGTTCGATCGTGTATGAAATACTGCTCTTATCTTTGGGACGGATCGACCAAATACCAGCTTGAGGCTCTGGAGGCAATAGAGAGGCGTGATAGAAGGCTCATAGGTGACAACAGGCTGTTTGATTCTCAGCTACAAAGCCTAGAGCATCGCCGCAAAGTTGCGAGCCTATCTGTCTTCTATCGGGTGCATTTCGGAGAGTGTGCTACGGAGTTGACAAAAAAAACCGGTGGAGTATATTAACTTGCCGTTACAGAAGCCGAATTTCATTATTTTTGGAAAAAATGTGGTCTGTCTGTCTTTTTGTCCGCGAATCACGTCAAAACGGCTGGACAGATTGATGATGAAAGAAAATGAAAGATTGGTGAAATTTGGCACGCAGATATCGTATAGGTACACTGGAGCAGTTCTCGAGTGGAGTCCGCGTCTCGGCAAACGGAGTGTAGGACGCCCTCAGCCAAGGTGAACTGATGATATACGCAAGATGGCTGGCAGAAGCTGGATGCGAGAAGCCGAAAACAGATCACAATGGCGTGCAATTGGAGAGGCCTATGTCCAGCAGTGGACAAGTATGGGCTGATGATGATGATGATGACGATGACCGTGGGGGCTAACGAGTTCTGAGTGGAGACCACGTCTCGGCCAACGGTGTATAGGACGCCCCCAGGCCCTTGCCTGAGGACTGATGATATGCGAAAGCCGGCTGGCTGAAGCGGGATGCGAGAAGCCGAAAACAGATCACAGTGCAATTGGCTTGCCTATGTCCAGCAGTGGACAAGTTTGAGCTGATGATGATGATGATGAGGAAATGTGCTCCTCAAATCAATGATACTTTGACTTTTTAATTTGTTTGTCGACTTTCCCGAGTTTCGCCAACGTTGCTTGAACGTTGTATAAACATTAATAGAACAGACGCATACAACACATGACTCAGCTCGTCACTAAGCATTACGTCAGAGGCGGGAATCGAACCCGCAAATCCTAGAGGCAGGTGCCCTGACCGCTAGTTCATCCCGGTCGTCGTAGTACTACAGAACGGCCCTATTGTTGTACTATGGGGATGAATTCTATTGATCATACGCTACCTTACTAAATGCTCCATTCCACTGAAACAAAAAACATAATATTTATTATATAAAGCTGACTTTGTGGCTCATACATAGCCGGATCTTTGTAGCTCTCCCCTGATATTATATCTCCCCTGATGTACATTATAATATACACATCAACATGGTTTAGAGATATTTAAATCAAAGCAAATAGCTAAAATTATAGATAAACTTTTTTTATTTGGTCATACCTATACAATAAAGCTTATTAAAATTTTATAGCCTATCTAAACTGGTAAAAATCTTTTGGTTAACGTTAAATAAAATAAAAAACTTAGAAGAAGAAGAAAAACTCAAACAAAGCTTCAACTAAACTTTATTTTTAAAGCATTGGAACCTAAACAAAACATTTACTTGTTTATGAAAGTTGTAAAAATCTTAAAATTGATAATCCGTGTATGCACCTAAGACACACCTCCCACTTCTCCAGCAGGTGGCATCATTGAAGCTGGCGCTACCCAAATTGCCGTTTCTGAAGCCATGAGGACCGGTCAGAGCGTTATATCCTGGCTTGCGTCACGGGGGAAGTGGTGGAACGACATCGAGGACCGCATTACAACACATGTACAGTACCGATTCGTACAAAATTCTGCACGAAGCCAATCAAATTTAATGGTGGTGCGATGAAATTGGTCCAAAGGCTACAGAGAGAGTGTGTATATAATAAACTGGTACAGCAGTAACAGGGTACCAGCTCTAAGGAAAGGCAATCGAGGAAGTAAATTGCAATAGGCTTTTTCACATGCTAACTGGAATAACGTTCAATTTGTGCTTTTAACATATGCATCCAGGTTTGAATTTCATCCTGTTTTGCGAAGAGCACGAGTTTGGAGAAAACATGGATTTTGGAATCGACTCCTTTTCGTTTAGGATGTGATGGTTTAAAAATGATTTTTTTCCCAGTTTGTTTTCTTCTTCCAATTTTATTTAATTTAACTTTAACCAAAAGATGATTATCAGATTAGATAGGCTATTAAATAAGTTGATTGTAATAGTATAGGTATGTTAATAAAAAGTTACTTACTATAATTTTAGACGTGTATAAAGGTTTCATTGAATTAACCCTAATAACATCTTGATGAAATGACATAAAGTAAACCTGTCAATAAGTTGCAGTTATAGTAGAATACTTAATTGTTCGAAGTGTTGTTTCGAGGGTAGCTCCATGAGGGCTTGAAACAAGATTTATCGAGATCCGTGCATTAGTTTTGATGCCCGACATTCGTACAGCTGTGCTGTTCCGAAACTGCAAAGTCGACTTCCAAATCAGTACATCGATAACATAACAGCTCCGTGCTCCTAAACGGGTTATGCCGATCTCTTACCCTAGAGAATTCTAGAGTGAAACCTGGTATTTATTTAATATAATACGTTTTGTTTGAAAACTATTTGTTTATTAACAAAGAAACACTATTGACATACACACAGCACACCCCGCGTGCTGGTATCGAACCAGACACCTCTCCCGCACAAACTTGGGATAAAATAAGCGGAACCTGGGCCCTTTGCGCGTATGCTAAAATAAATAAGCAATTCTATGTTCTTGTTAAATTTACCTTCTTATAGTCTGACAAATTCACGATGTGGTTACTTTCACCAGGTGGCATTATTATTCGTTCTATTTCAGTACATATTGCGACATCTAATACAGCTGAAAACGGAATTAGGCGTCTCATTAAAAGGGATTTAAAAACAATTTCTAAATAGACCGTCACGCAAAGAAACCCCTGAAAGTTGATAGAAAAACGTGGTTTCAGTAAATCAGTGGATTTGAGTGAACTTATCAAAAGTACTTATAGCTATGTTATAACTACACGAATCAAGTGGCAAATACATTTTCGCCATAAATTTGTTATTTTTAATGTAATTTTCAAATATGTTGCACTTATTTATTTCTTCTCCAGCCCAGCTGAACTTTCAATCGGTTGTGGGGTCGAGAGCGCCTGTTCTAAGCGTGTGCTAATACCACGGGGCTCTCCTTTAGAGCGTATGTACCTTACGCAAACTTCGTGCACTAGTTAACAACGATAAGATCGGGTTCAAACCCGCAGACCACAGGGTGTGTGAATCCTATAACAGCGGTAGCCCCACCCCTATCACGTTGAGTTAAATTCGCTTGATGAACCGTGGGCATTTGTTAAGCAATGGCCTCTTCCTAGCTCGCCCACATGACGTCCCCTACTGGAAGTTCCATGATCGTTTGGGGCGAAATGCCAATAAACGCAACGCTTGGCAGTTGTGTTGTGGTAACAGAGAGCGCTGCTGCCCGTCCTCTGGAGAGTTTCCTCGGTCGCCTCTGACGACCCCCACGAGGTCACGACGACAAAAGTTGGGCTAGGTTAGTGACACATGTATTCTGTTCGCCATCACCACACGCCTTTTGAAATAAAAGGAGTGAAATGTATTGTTTTGTGACGTGTGACCCCTTGGTCAACTCTCACCAGTCTAACCACCTGAATCTGTTTATCCCACTAGGGATTGACGTGAGTGTAAGTATGAAGGGTAACTTACGAGTCGTTCTACTTACGAGTGTATTCAAAGGAGCAGGAGTCGTTGAGTCTGAGGCTAGTTTGAGGTATTAACACGACCTTATCTTCGGACAAACTGTAGTAGAACATCAGAGCGAAGGACAAGAAAACCATTGAGACGCGCATTTTGATTTTATAACAATTATTACAAATTATTAAACAGATGTTTATCCTTGTGCATTTAATATCCAATAGTATCTATCCTTCGTACAAATGCAGGTAAATCTTTACCATATCAAACGGTACAATAATTAGGAAACAAATAAGTCACCGTGGGAAATCAAAGCATAATCGCCTTTAATGCGTAATTTCATACAATTAGAGTAATTTCATACGATTTTTAGGACCGACGTAGACTTTAGTTTTTAACCGACTTCAGATTATTTCTCCGCATTGTCACCATAGTAAAAGTGGTTCATATTGCCGATCCCATTAACGTTTCTCTTAGAAATTCATCAATCCATTGCTTGGGGACATTTAAGGCGCAGTGTAGGTGTACCGATTTCGATGTTTCTTTTTTTGTTTCAAAGCTGGTTCCATTCGGATTGAGTTTAGTTCTGACTATGGAATATAAAAAGTCTTAGGTAATATTCTGGTTGAAGTCAGTTTTTTTTGTTATTTTTTAGTAAGGGCTCTAACAAAGTAGTGGCGTCGCCATTATAGTTGGGCTCATCTAATAAGTGCATTCCGACAGGTCGAATGACGTGTGTGATAGTGTTGTATTGAAAACATTCGAATGCGTGAGAATCGATGTGTATGTGTAGTGTTTCGATTGAAGTCGTCATACATATTTTTTATCTCCCAACGGCGACCGTGATAGGCTAAGGTAATACCGTAAAAACTTTAATTCATCAAAATGGACTCTGTTATATATGTATAACTTTATACATATACATGTGTAATATGGCCGGCCCACTGCCACTTTAGCTTGCTAAAACGATAAGCTATGTCGCTGACTTTGTTTGTCTGTCGGATCACTTCATTTCCGATTTGATCTTTCAGAGAAACGCCGAGCATAGCCCTTAGATCACACATAACAGTTTTTAATCAATACACAATTGGAATAAAACGTTATGTCTGGACTAAAATCCAAAACATCAGAGAGGTTCGTTTTCTTCCACAGAGATTCGATCCTGAGACCTCCGGAGCTCTGTCTTGAGTCCGGCGGCGTAACCGTTAATTTTTTCTCACTAGGTGGCGCTAATCTAAGCTAAGGAGCATAACAAACTCATACCAAAAACAAACCGAAGCTGAGACGTTTAGAATTAAACAATACAACAATATGGACCACATGAAGAAGTGAAAGAGTAATAGAATACATTTTCTGGCCCTTAATGCGTACCAGAGTAATTCTGGATCCAATCTGTAAATTTGGTAGTAAAAGTGGCAGATTCAGAAGTACATGGTTTATGTGACAATGGCTTGAAAGTCTAGTTGTTTTTGGCCTAAGGCGTTGAACGTCCTATTGCTTTTTAGTTCTTTGTCATCAATGGGGAATATATAGTTACGTTGGTACTTTCCAAACAAAGTTTGACAGTAATGACACTTCTCCGTCCAAAAATCTGTCAGAAAAGCGTCAAAGAAAATTCCCCGTTAATAGTTTATGAATCGATGTAAAATAATTATAATAAGCTCTGCAGCATTTATTGTGTACGGCAAACAAAACGGTTTCATCTTGTCGAAATGTTGAATGCCTTGTCTGTTGCTCATAAAACGTTTACGAAGACTATAATTATTATTGATGGCACCAAAACATCACTCACAAATCGATTCTACAATAAATCGAATTTCCAATATTGTACAACACTATCAGTCTAGACAAGGCATGTCAATCGACCTGTCACTATTTTCTTCTCAGATGACGCCGACTATAACCATAACCTCAGACTCAATGACAGCTTAACGTTAAAAGTAAGCTTTTAAGCTTTACGTCAATTAACTGTACGTTATCCTACAATACGTCTTTAATCGCAATGGGGAGACTGAACCTTTGACGGTCACTTCTTGCTGACAGTAAACAGTCACACTGTTTACAAAGTGTAGTAAACACACAAATCAGACACAGAATCCACTGGCATAAACAATTTGTTTTCTACAACGCTAAACCAAAACCGTTGGCGAAACTCGGGAAGTTCCGAAGAAGAAGGCGAAGTCAAAGGTTTCTTGGGGAAAGCTCTTTGGTATTGTGACTGTCTTAAATAAACGTCTGATGTCATCGGTTGCAATCAATCCATCAATCACGCCGAGGCTGGGGCAAAGTGGCAGCGGAGGATTTGAATGGCTGTGTTATATTTTATTTACAATGGGGAATTTTCTTTGACGTTTTTCTGAGAGATTTTCTTGCGAAGAACTGTCATTACTGTCAAACTTTGTTGGTAAAAGCTAAGATCTCGACGGGACAGCAGGTATCATGGGCCGAGTGACTTTCACGAGTTTCGCTAACATTTCCAAGTTGAACTTATAGGAACTTACGTTGGAACCACTACACCTCGGAACATTCTACGTTCCTGCCCTCTGGCTGGCACCACTCACTTCGAGTTACAATATCTTCGCATACAAAACGAATACTTAAATATGAATCGGTCAATCGTTTGTCAAATAGGTACGACTTGGCACATGGAACTTGATCTGCGTGGTGTCAGTCTGGAAGGAACCAAACGAAATCGGTAGCAATGAATGAATCCAATTGCACTTGATCAGCTCACACAACATACGCAGTAAACAGTCAGCAATGACGGAAACCACATTTTTCTACCAAGATTTGGGGGTCCTTAGAAAAGGACGCGCTCGCACGTAGATCGTTTTTCCTGTTTAGTCGAGGTTTTGCTGTCGTCACCTGCTTTGAAGGGGAATCTTACGGTAACCGGTTTTACTATGGGACCCTATGACCTAAAAATCTCAAATTTACCTATACGTACCTTTAAACCTGAGCATATTTTTTTTATTATGAATCTGCAATTGTTTTTTGTGTTATATATTGACGATACGATTAGTGTTTATGATGTTTTATGTATAAATAAAAAATACAGGGTTACCTGGTTTAAGCTCCAGCCTTCGCATACAAAAGTATGTGAAATCTTGACTGCACCGTGTTTCTTAATTGTTCATGTTTTGCTATATGAAGGAAATCAATTTATTTCATTATTATTATTACCTACCAACGGTACTCATGTTTATTCATTTAAAGAACAGTCGAGCAAGTTTCCGTCCTCCTCCAAGGTTCCGTCTCCCCATTGAGATTATGAACGTATGAATATATGTAAGAAGGGTAACGTACAATTCATTGAAGTAAAGCTTGGTAACGATTATATTCAAATGAGCAGCTGTCATTGATCATGAAATTTGGCATGAAATCAAAATAAAGGACATGAAGATTGGAGTTTTATCAACTTTATTCCAAAATATACAATTTTACAATTTTATTTAAAAAAATGTGTAAGATAAGTGTGTACTTACACAGTACTTGTCTGTGTCTTTCCAATGTTGATTCGGCTCTGTGTTGGAAAACAAAAAAAATTGACGTGTGTTGTATCCACGCGCCTCCAGCGAGCCACTGCTGCGTCGGCGTTCTACATCTAGGTGCATCGATGCAGTATTGGGCCTTCATTGACCTTAATATGCTCCATAAACGAAAAGTGCTGATTCCTCGCGACGTGCCCATGATGCGCCGACTTCACGTCCACCATCCGGACCGAGTCAATGTGGGAGACGACAATCTACCGCTTCACCAGTTGAGTCCTAACATCGGGTCGGCTCACTAGTTTTACACAAGAGCTATGTGACACCTAACATCGGGTCCATTCTCTCTCCTAGTATGTAGAAATTAGAATAAAATCATTCGTTATATACCAAAAATCCTAAACAGGGAGGCTGCCCACAGAGCAGTAAACCACGATTCATCAGGTAAATAACGATACAACTTGACAGAATCAGATGATCTGCTGTTAAAGTTTAGACAGTATCTATAAATAAGTAGGTACACATTACATGCAATATAGACACTATGCTGGCTTCCTGTCCAGGAATGCCCAAATTGTTGAGTAAATAATGCAGTTGTTTGTTTCATAGATATGTAGGTATAGTGAAATAAAAATTGATTATGAGACGGTTCTTTAACTACTGTACCTAATGTTTATTGCAGTGAGTCAGGACTACCAGCACAATTGACCGTTGCAAAACTTGTAATTGGAAATCCAGTTTCTTCCGAATTAAATTAATATAATTGTCTTTTTGTTATACTTAAATTGTTTTATTAAATATTTATTGACAATGACATGGGAAGTGCCATTGGTTTAAGCTACATAAGACCTACACTCAGCTTTAGAAACAGATTATCAATATGATAATGACTTGAAAGGCAGGCAATATAAGTAGATATTGACAATATGATCATTTACTTATGTATCTGAATAGGTAGGTATAGTCAGCACCAACAATATTGAAAGTGGAAATGTGCCTAAAATGTGTAGGCGGTAGGTCCTTCGCACACTTTCCTTTGACATGTACCATTGTGGAATAAAAGTGAGGACAGACACATTAACTCCTTAATACCCATAACTATTAACTTGGTTTTGACTTTTATTACCAACTAATAGAGTTAAAATAACTTGCCAATCCCCAAGTACAGTGGTTGCTAATGAGTTAAGATGCTTACAGGTAACAGTGAAGATAATAAGTTTAGGTAAGTGAGGCGTAGTAGATTGATATATTTATGAATGTGTGTGGCTGTGACCGTAGAATGAGCTCCAATATGGCATTCAAGGGGGCCAAGTTCAGGAAAGTATATTTCAATAGAAGTGGTGTAGTTAGGTTACTTTCATGGCTATTTAGTTGGTCATATGTAGGGTGTACAGGTCACTTTAGTACCAATAAAACAAATAGTTATGGTCGGATCACACCCGTTTTACTCGGCGTCGTAGCGGAGAGTGCAGTTGTAGGCCAACACTCACAACCAATAAGCCAAGCAGAGTATGCATGATATTTATTAGTGTACTTCATACATTACATCTACCTTTTACGAAATTATTAAAATAACAGAATCTTTCTTCATTGTAATCGTGACATCACTAAATTAAAACAATAACTTCTATAACAAATAATTAACAGGTAACAAATCTGATGAAATGAATACTGTCTTTGGTAGTACATTCCAAAGACTCCTCATCTACTCTATCATCGCACACTGTCCATTACCCTTCTACCTTCTTTAGGTGCATCACATTTCTACGTAATCGTTGTCCGTCGCAGTTCTCTAACTGTACATCGTTGCCTTCCTTTTCGATCACGGTGCGGCTTGTCATTGAATGTTGATGTAAGATTATTCTCTTTAATCATATTTTTTACATAATATACCTTATCTCCAACTGTATCATCAGATTCGGTAGCGTGCCGTGTTCGATCTGCATATTCGTTTGGCTTTCATTATCGTGTCTCTATCCTTTGTCTCTGAATCTATGTCTGCATATTCCACATCAACAATAGAAGGTAACTTGTCCTTGAAATGACGTCTATAAAAAGTTCTGCTGGAGTGTTTCCTGTGACAGAATGCTGTACATCATCAAATACTTAGGAAGGTCGTCTTGCCAATCTGACCGCCGACTTTGGCTTATACGAAGTCTCTTTAGTGTATCGCGGTTTTGTCTTTCAACCTCGCCGTTTTGTTTAGGCCAGTAGGGAATGCTATTGAACAATCGTACCCCAAACTCTTTGCAGAAAGACACAAATTCGGTACTGGTGAACTGTCTACCGATGTCGCAGGTAATTACTTACTGGAAAAGATCTCCTTAAGTATACCTTCATATTGTACGAACTGATTATGTTATTTTCGTAATTTGTATCTCCTTATACCTATTAATGAAATCGACAATGACTAAAATATAGTGTTAATTTGGTAATGGTCCCAGATAATCTATAGACATCTATCCATGGTTGTATCGGAAATTGACGTCTTCGCATGGAATTTACTGGATTTGTAGCAGAAACCAAAGTGCAACCTTTACAAGAACTGGCATAGTGGTCAGCATCTTTAGTCAATTTTAGGCCACCAAACCTTCGATCGCAGTCCAGTTTTCATTGCAACTAAGCCTGGATGACCTTCGTGAGTAGCTACTAGATTTTTTTTTCCTTAAAATGGTTGGAATTATCAATTTATTACCCTGTAAAAGAACCTCATCTAGAAAACAGAGTTTATGTTCAAAAGCTTTATAATTGGTTATACTTTGGTCCTAGCTATTATTATAGATTCCGTTCCTATCTAATCTGATGTCTCGATCTACCTTGCAAGCTTGCCTAAGTTTGGGTTACCGCGATGAGCCGAGATTGGTCAACCACCAGATTCACATAGTCATCATCGAACGAACATGGTGACTGTTCTGTTCTTTCCGGAACTATATACAATTTTGAATGAATATTACTGCGAATGCATACCCTTCGTTTGATTCGCGCACATGGCTTATAAACAGTTCCGATTATGACTTACTAAAGGGCACTAAATTAAACATGACTTACAAAATCACTGAAAAGTTCAATTATGTCCTTACCAAATAGATACATATCGAAATGTTCGACTGCTCACCCTAACGCAAGTGCTTCTTTTCCGATCTGACAATATCGTTTTTCTGGGTAGGTCAGACTCTTATTAACAAACGCACTAATACGCAGCCCATTTACATCATGTTGAACCAGCACAGCATACAGCAGGACTAGCATCAGCAAAGACTAGTGTCCGGTATGTTTTACTCCCTCATCTCTGATAGCTTATGATCAAAAAAATCACTAATTACTTTAACCCTGGCACACATTTAGCCTTATTGAGCACAGCATTATTGTCTTTTAGAAGATCTAAAAGGTTTTTATGTCTTACATCATGCTGGTCTTCATCACATCCGAATATGACAATATCATCTATAAAGTTCACTACGCCCTCACAAGCAATAACAGTCGTTCTAAGTTTTTTTTTTTTTTAAAACGCGTGAGCGCCACATATACCGAACATTACACGTTTGTACCGGAATAGACCCTGGCTACGTATAAAGGTTGTTATAATCCTACTTTCATCACTTAGTTCTAGTTGATGAAATGAATCTTTGAAACTTATTTTCAGTACCCCGAGTCTTCAAGTAGTGTCCTTGGCAATAAAATTTCGAGTGCCATTTTTAATCACATAAATCTACTTTCGTCTAATCTATTCAGTTTCCTATCATAATCAGCGAACCAAAGGATCCGAGGACAACCAAAAGATCTGGACTACCGTAGGCAAGAAATTCCTTGTTTGGACTCTTTCGTTGATTTTCGACGTGAACTCCATTCTTCTTTAGAACCTCCCACGTTTCGTCATTGATTATGTATACTTGTTGCCAAAATCAATGAGTGTTCTATCTCTATCAATTCCAATTTCACCCAAACTGCATTTCATAGTATCATCGCCGTCAATGTGAAATATGTAGTCCACTTCAGCTGGTGTCACATTAGACATTTTGGCCCTAAAAGGAGCTTCCTCCACTTTCCGTTTTTCTACTCGAGTTCTGCGAAATTTCCGGAAATGCATAATGAACCCACATTCGAAACACTTCTTGTCGCGAGCATGAAAGCAGCGAGAACAAGCAATCGATATTTCTCGTCTTTATCGTGTCCAGGCGATTTATTGAGACATCCTTTTGAAAAGTGGATTTATCAAAATTAACTAACGGTCGCTGAACAGTTTCTAAAGCATTAGCTTCGGCTATAATCTTAGGTTACATTGTATCCCAAAGCAAATATCTTCCTTCGTAACTATAACGACTCACACTTTTCGGTTATCTGATCATCTAGTGCTGCAAGTTACACTCGGATGTCTAAGTCCCACGATGAACTTATCAAATTTTCCTCCAGTTTCTTAATTTAAAAGTCTGCACAAACGACGTTCGTAAACTAGGCTTTGCTTTGGAGCAAGGAATCCATCAAATTTAGCCACAGCGACAGAATTAACATCAACACCCTCAGTAGCTGTTCCAACGTGGGCCCCCGTTATATTGTAGTAGATTGTAACGATAAACCACCTATATGTAAAAACACGGTCCGTTTAGATTCTGGTTTTCTAACCTCTAATTCCGTGTGGTATACATTCATAGCTCTCCTCCATCTTTCCCATCGTAAACCGACTGACGTCGGCTCACCCTCGCAGTCTAAACTCTCTAGTCGGTACGTGCGACAATATCTCTTAGGCTTGGGATTCATACCTGTTAAACCATATCACTACCATTAGGTACCGTCTGATTTTCATCAAACAACCTCTTCTTTAAAATAATAGGTACCGTCCGTCTTTCATCGAACTACCATTTACTTTAGGTACTGTCCAATATTAATTGGACTACCTCTGATTTTAGGTACCGGCAGAAATTAATCGACATACCTTTGAAATTATGTACCGTTCGATATTAATCGAACTAACTCTCTGACTAGGTACATCCGATAGTAATCGGGCTACCTTTGAAATTAGATACCGTTCAATATTATTCGAACCACCTCTGACTTTAGGTCCGTTTAATATTAATCGAACTACTTGAAATTAGGTACTGTTCGATATTAATCGAATTAGCTCTGAATTTAGGTACCGTCCGATATTAATCGAACTACCTTTGAATTTAGGTACCGTCCGATTTTCATCGAACTACCTCTGAATTTAGGTACCGTCCGATATTAATCGAACTACCTTTGAATTTAGGTACCGTCCGATTTTCATCGAACTACCTCTGAATTTAGGTACCGTCCGATATTAATCGAACTACCTTTGAATTTAGGTACCGTCCGATATTAATCGAACTACCTTTGAATTTAGGTACCGTCCGATTTTCATCGAACTACCTCTGAATTTAGGTACCGTCCGATATTAATCGAACTACCTTTGAATTTAGGTACCGTCCGATATTAATCGAACTACCTTTCATATAATTATTTCATATTTGTGTCGCTTAACAGCTCTAGTTACTAAACTCAAATATCATAATTGTTGCGAGGTAAGTCAATAAATAAGTAATCCTCTTACTCGTAGGAATTATAACAGTTACATTGGCATAGTTCAGTTACAACACAACATTTCTACATGACAACCTGTCAGGAAAACACGTAAACTGATCTAACAAACTGTTGACTAAATAGTATCAACTTTATAATAAAACCGTACCTAGGACTAAAAGCTTCTCATAGTGTTGGTACCTATGTAGGTATGCATTGCATCACCACAATACTAGGTAAAATCATAAACAGTGCATTTCATCTTAGTCCATTAATGTTTACAACATTCTCCCTCCAAATTATTTTTTTTTTTAAATCTTTACCACATCAATTTTTGGCTGAAAAATCTTTAGGTACTCTTATAATGTGGAACGTAAAAATGCTAGAGAAAAAAAAAAAGAAAAACCGTCATTTTATTGTGAACACTTTTATTTTGCTTTTTCCTCGGAATTAAAGCAAATTATCAGTAAATAATGGATATACATATTATGACGATCGTTTAGGTACCACTAAGTGTTATTTACATGCCAATTTAACAGTAAAAAAATAGTTTTCCTTTTAGATCAAAATGGCGCAACTTTTACAAACATTGTTGACTATGCCAATGAAACAGATTAATATTTTCCGATTTACCTCCAACATTATATGATTTATATATTTACTGGTACATACCTCTTAATTTTGAGTATCTGGCAGGGTCGCCACTTGTACAGGTCACTTTAGTACCAATAAAACAAACAGTTATGGTCGGATCACACCCGTTCTACTCGGCGTCGTAGTGGAGAGTGCAGTTGTAGGCCAACACTCACAACCAATAAGCCAAGCAGAGCATGCATGATATTTATTAGT
>SJJU01004023.1:0-26580 GCA_012932125.1 Conopomorpha cramerella
TTAGATGACTAATAACTTATAGCAAAACAATCAGGTATGGAAGAAAAATACTCGAATGAATTTGTGAAATAGGTATTTGAAATGATATGTTAAGGTACAAAAAGCTAGCCTGCTCCTTACCATAGTGCATTATCGAAGTTGTAGATTGGAAGTTTAGATTTTGACGCTGAACCTGTTTTCTTATTCTGTTTCATTGGATCGTAACCGAATAGTATAACGGTTTTCCCTATAAAAAGGATATCTTGCGCCAGAGACAGTGGCATGAATGATGGTATCATAGTTGGATTTAAACAATATCCGCATTCCAGTGACGTGTCCTTTAGCTGAAATAAAAAAAAAATGTTTCCACTAATACATAATAATTCGAAACGAGAGCCTCCCCCAATGATTTCTGTGATATTTTGGGGAAATATGTCAATAATCGCCACGCTTGACAGGCGGGTTGGCGATCGCAGTGGTGTTGTGGTTTAACTCACAGAGAGCGCTGCTGTCCGGCCTCTGGAGAGTCCTCTCTTTGTCGCCTCACCGCGAGCACAGACCCCCACAAAGGGAAATGTAACGCCGGGGTGAACGGCGAATACATAATACCACAATTATACATAAATTACGTACAGAGTAATATGGGACAGTCTTTAAGAAATGGTTATTTTGAGCCATCAACCAAACAACCAATAGAGTAACCTAATGTTCCACATTAACACGTCAACCACATGAAGTGAGGCATGGGCGTGGCCAAACCTGTGATTGGCTCATTTGTAGTTGGTTATCATTCACTTACGTCACGGGCGTCGACTAGCAATGTTATGCTTTAAGTAGGATATGTGTTGCCAGAACAGTTTCGCTGTCATGTTAGTGTTTGTACAGTCCATGGCTTGGGACTATATTTTCTTATATGAATAAAGGTATCAAAATACACGTTTCATTTTAATAGTACCCTTTTAAAATCGATCGCCAATGTCTTAAATATCAGATTTTCGAGTCTATGGTATTTGGAATGGAGTTTCAAAACTGTGAAAATCATTTAGGATACAGCAGTCAAAAGGTTCAAAATGTATTAATTTTAACAATAATATAACTTACTGTAATCATCAATGTTTTCTCTGTAACAACAGATGATGGTGATGATATAATACTTTCTGATGGCACTCCCTCTTCTTTTATTGGGCAAATGAGAAATTCATTTTCTGCATCTGATACTTTCCCATAAAGCAGCCAGCAACATAACTGATTTATAAACAAATTGTTGACATACTTGAAAATTCTGTAAGGAAAAATAATTGTACATTACCTTAAACATATTTTGAGTAGTAATTTTAAGGATTCTCAACAAAACACAAAGGATGTTTCCATTGTCTATTTGTCTTATACTTGTAGTACCTATCTCTATTTATTTGACTCTTTATTAATTTGTATTATTTTATTCCAAGATATATTTGAAGAGATGTTTTCTGTAGGAACTTGTGAGTCTTATATGGACACGCTAGTTGTCAGTTCAATAGACTAAAACCACACACACATCTAAGGCCCGCGCGCATTCATGAAATGCACGAACTATAATAGTAGAGATACTGAAAATTACTATGGTGCTCATATCAAGGAATGGAATCTATAAATATAAAAGAAAGTCGTGTTATTTACACTATTTATAACTCAAGAGTGGCTGAACTGATTTTGCTGAAAATTAGTGTGTATGTACGTAGCTTAGAAGCAGGGCATAGTGTAACGTGACCCTACATAGATGGTGTTATAGTTTGTGTTAAATTTTAATACTGAAACTGCACTAATGAAATTGCAGGGGCATCCATCTATTATATAAAAATCAAAGCCACTTCTTGTTGTCATTGCATAACTCCAGAACGGGTGGACCGATTTAGCTAATTCTTTCTTTGTTGTGCTTATTAATGACTGCAGAAAGTTCTTATGAAAGAAAAAAATGACATCCACTGCTGGGCATAGGCAACCATATTAATAGTTAAGACAGCACGACGTCTGTTGAGTCCACTAGTTAGTAATAAATAAATAAATAAATAAATAAATTATAAGTGGCAGCTTATTCTTTTAAAGATACTATTTAACTATACAAATACTTACATTAAAATTTTTTCCCGAACCATTGCGTCACCATTGAGCAAACTTTGGTGGATTAAACTCAACACTTGGCAACCTTCTAGGTTCCTCTCTTTTATGGTGACAATAAGTCTATTTAGTGTGTTAAATAAACGTTGGAATCTCTCAACACGGCTGTTGGAATCTCTCAACACGGCTGAATATTAGTGTTAGAGTGTAGTCAGGGTTTTCTAGCATCAAATGTTCTACTTCCACAATCTGTTTTTGGTAACATTGCAGTACATCAAGGATTCCTTCACAAAACGCCCGTACGTATGAACTGCGAGGTTTTGCTGGTGCTGAAATGTAATAGCCGTAATAAAGGTTGTTGGTTTTTGGTACATGACCATTAAAATAGGTAAATATGGTATTTCTCTGAGCTTATTGTAATCAACAAAAAGTATGTAGGTACATAGTAAATAATCAATGTTATAATGAGCTGGAAAGTCACAAAAAATAACCTTATGAGACAATTAACACAACAACTCTGTATACTTTAACCTTTTTACCTTATGCAATGTCTTATAAATCAGACACATTAGACAAGTGTATTTAAAGTTTATGATTATCAGAGCAGAATTCAAAATTGTGAAACAAAATTCAAAAGGTTAACAATGACGCAGACAAGGGATGATGAAGAGGGCAAATTTTTATTAATGAGATAAATATTTGGCACAAACTACTTACTCATTATTGTTACAAAAATTCTCAGACCAAAAGCAACAAGACTAGCAATCCGAAACTGATGTTTAGAGTAAAACGAGACAATGAAATGATAAACATGCAGGAGTAAAAAGCGCAAGAGATATTTATCTTCCGTCCCTTAGCAGGGTACTGGATGTACTTCTGGACCCAAACTGTCACTTTTACTACCATAATGACAGTTTGGATCCAGAAGTACATCCAGCTTCCATACATATTGCTTAGAAAGAGAAAGACTGAGCCTGATAGAGGGTGGTACACAGCTTGCAAGTCTAGTTGTGTTTCTTCTGAGCAAAAATTAAATACCTTTTTTAGAGTATTGAATAAACCTTGTCCTTCCAAGATGTGCAAAGGTTTTAATTTTATTATGACTCTTGGCTAAATCACAAAGCCTCTCATACATTTCAGCATCACCTTCGTTAGCATACTCAGGTGGAATCTCCTCCTGAAAATTGGGGAAATAATTAGCATAATAGAGGAGTGCTGGAGAGTCCAGATAAGCCAGCAAATGTAAAATAATAAAGGCATAGTCAAAGACTGCTTTCTGAAAAATAATATAAGTAATCTTATTTATCAAGAATTTATGCCTGTAGAACTACAAAACATGATATTAATTGTTTTCCAAGTAAATTAGAGAAGACACAGAGATGTTTGTTTACGAAAAACGACTTACTTTTCTTTCAACATTTCTTCTCTGATTTGGATTCCCCAACAGCATAAATAAGATATCGTACATGTTTTATTTTTGCTATTATCTGTTGCTGTTTTCAGCAATCTTTTATATAGGTAAATAACGTTTTTATTTTACCGTAAAAATACAAAAGTATTGGGCCCGCCAGTTCAATTTGACTCAACCACTTTGACAAACAATAAAAAATTGACAACGATGACAATCAATGGTAAGACAGTTGACCAATCAACATTCAGATGCAAAGAATGAACGAATAAAAATGGAGACAAACATCATTAATAGTTACTGCACAACACTATTATTTTGCTACCATTTTGCTACTCAACAAAAGATGGCGCTGGTAGCATAAATAAACTTTTCTACAATCTCCATTCCATACTGATTCCATCACAATATTTATTCACTAAAACGTTAATTATTTTACGAGGAGGAGTCCTCTCGTATATCTACGTATATATTCCTCCCTCTCACCATGATAATGTAACACATACACCTCTTTTATTTTAATACCGGATTTTGTTTAAATCTATTCTATAACCGTAACATCTTCGGTACTACAAACAAAATATACCTAAATGTTCTAACTACGCGTTCTTAACGGTCCGGACAAGGTTAATGTGTACCTATATAAAAAATTGAAATTTTGTTCTACGGGAAAGCTGAGTTTCGAGCGAGCTGTTATACTCTAATACTGACATTAAAAAAAAATATCCTAGGTGGGAGTATAAACAGAATGTATCAGCTACCTTTCTTCCTGGGATAGGAGCCGACTATGGGATCGGGAGATTTAGGTTTATTCAGGCTACGAGCAAGCAACTGTAACTGAAGGTTTATATTAACATTCTTAACTCCTTCTGCCAAGTGTGGTCAAAAGTTTCTTGTGATATTAAGGTCCTGTAGAAGGTACATTTTTATTTTATCCATGTGAATGTCATGTTATTAGACGATAGAGGTATTTCACTTGTAACAATAATATACCTATCTTAGTGGTGTTTACTGACACCTCTTGTCTTCAATCAAACCACTTTCTTGGCCCATCGTACTAACCTTCCTTAAGTCACATTCCACGATTCACAGCCGCACAGCACAGGCTTCACTAAGGACTCGAAGAGTGAGAGTTTGCGACAGGAGAGAATATTCCGGATTGGACGGAATTGAGCGAATGATATCTACTCCGAGAACGAGGTAAACAGAAGAAGTCGAGTCTCAGCAACATCGATCCCACAGAACTTGAAGACAAAAGTCTTCAATCAGTACGTCCTGTGATGATGTAGGTACGGAGCTGAGACGTGAGCACTGACGACGCGGTTGGCTCACAAGCTCAAAGGTGCACAGCGTGCTATTCTTGTGAGCGTTTCTCTGAATGATCGTATCAGAAACGAGGTCATCCGATAGCCAATCAAAGTCATCGACATAGCTCATCGGTTTGAAGTGGCAGTGAGCCGGCCATATTAGCACCGACGATCGTTGGGGTAAATGAGTTCTCAATTGGAGACCGGGCCTCGGCAAAAAGAGTATATCACGTCGGAGGACGCCCTCAGGCAAGTTGGACTGATGATGCAGGACGGCTAGCAAAAGCCGAACACTAATCACACTAGCGTGCAATTGTAGAGGCCACCAAAATTAATGCCGGGGTACCTCAAGGTTCTGTTCTCTCTGCAACACTCTTCATGCTGCATATTATACCTAAACTATCTGCGGAAACCCGGTATCTATAGGTACGCAGATGATAGCACTTGTCACAGAACCTATCCCTTAGTGAAGTCGCATCTTGGGACGAGGCCAATCTGGTCAGGTTCAATGCGCTTATGACCCAGGCGTGGCTATTCTCAATAAAAGGAGCCCATTCAATCTAGCTCCCACTTTCCAGGATGTACCATCGCCTATAGCTAATCGGCTGGAGCATACATATCAAGCACACGGCCGATCGTGTATGGAATACTGCTCTTATCTTTGGGATGGATCAGCAAAATACCAGCTTGATGCTCTGGAGGCAAAAGAGAGGCGTGCTAAAGGCTCAAAGGTGACGACATGTTGTTTGATGCTCGGCTACAAAGCTTAGAGCATCGCCGCAAGGTTGCGAGCCTATCTGTCTTTTATCGGGTGCATTTCGGAGAGTGTTCCGTAGCACACATAACCTAATACCCCCATCGCGTTTATACAATGGGACGACCAGGAGAATGGCTGAACGTCATCCATACCAGGTGGATTTACCATTTACAGGAACCAAACGCTTTGTGTCTTCATAGTGCGAACTGCCAGGATGTGGAATGACTTGCCGGAGTCTGTGTTTCGAGTACGAGCCTGGGCTGATCATGATGATAATGACCTCTACTTAGAATTTCAGAATCAATTAAGACGTTACACGATCTCTTTTTTAGTAGATCTCAAAATGTGCTAGAGCGATTCGTAGAAAAAACAACTCATGGTATTTAATATTTTTAGTACGTTTTACCTATCAGTATTCAGTATTTATTTATTGCATAAGTCTTAATCTAATCAGCCTATGTACGTAACTACGGATTATGTTTCAGAATACGTAAGGGTTAAGCGGCTACAGCCTTCTTCCTGGGAAGGCAGATTAGTCTGGCTGGTCACATCCTAGCCACTAAATGGCGTAGCGGAGAGCCCAGAGAGTTGAGGTCAATCGGTACCCTACTTTCTTGTGTTTTTTAAATGTCACAAAGGCATGCTACTGTTCAACTTTGTTTTTGGCTACGTATCCCCGTAGCCAGTCGAATGCAGTGAGAGCATAGCGGTTATCCGGCGTACAGTCGACCAAAATTTCGTTACTTTTATTAACCGACTTCAAATAAAAAGAAGGAGGAGGTTCTCAATTCGTCTGTATGTAAGTATAATTTTTTTTTCAATATCGTCCTTAGTGTAAGCGCCATGCACGTCGTTTGCAGCTACGGTGCTAGAGCGATGGAACTGCGAGAGTGTAGAAGACTTGGTCCCCTGGTCAACCACACTAAGGTTGAAACTTGTATTCATTTGTCATTATACATTAAAGTTCATCCTTTCACCATATCCAGTCGCAGGACTTCTGCGTTTTAGTCTCCAAGAGAATTAGATAGAGGCATGTGAATTTGCCAATGTAAAAAACCAAAACAAAAAAACGTCTTCTTACCTACATCTGCCTACACAATATGCTTACATATAATGTAACTAAGAACGTAGGTCCTTAACCGCGGATAAAACCGCAGCACGTGATGTAGCATCTAGACAGTCAACGGAGAGCACTAAGTATACAAAGCAAGTTAACTTTTATAGGTAGGTTATGTACCTCAAGTCATAATAGCCCTCAGCGATAAAATTAAATGAATACGATATAAAATGTAATGCACTAGCACTAACAACCTGACTATTTAGTACAAGAACCCCAATAAAGGAACCATAGAAGCAGACAGGTAACGCTAACCATTGTCCGGTTAGGTAGGTACCAACTTGTATATTAGCTTACCTAAAATTAAAGACCAAAATTGAAACAGCGGAACGACCAAACAGGAATCGGTCCCCCGCCCGCGCTCCCCTCCACCAATCACCAGTGTTTTTGCTTACAACCAGTCGAGCAGGTAGTCCGCCGTCGTTCGGAAGGAACACAACACAAAAACTAGCGGCCTGTGCACCAAGCAACAACGGCTCAATTTTTCAATCTTCACTTACATTGAAATAATGATTTCGTGAATTAAAATCTTACAACACTATGGCCGAATCAAGCAGATTTGGTAACGTTATACATAAAACCAAAGAAAATAACGCCGAAGAGGACACATTGTGTTTATTTAACGCATTTTGTGTGTTTATATCTTTGGTGACCATTCTTGCGGACGCAGCGACAGGTGTGTATTTTGATTGTGTACTTATAACCACTTGTTTTACTGCTTGTTCAATAATTTTGTTGTTTATATGCAGACGTACATATCCCTAGTAAGTTGTCGTTAAACTTTTAAGTGATAATTTTTTCTAGTTTATCTCTCTGACTGTAAGTAACAACATTGACTTTGAATAGAAACGCCCCCGCGACGTACCTATACCAACCTAAGTGAGAAATTCAAAACATAACAGAACATTAAACTTGACTCTACATTTTCAGGAACCTTAGTCCTTGCAGAATATTTTAAGAATGGCTTCATCGGATGGGCATTGTTAACATTATCGGTGATCGTGGTCAATAACTTGATAATTAATACGTTTTCTATTCGATGGATGATAACGGATGGAAATACTAAGAAGAGACATTGGTTCACACACTGCCTATTGCTGGGATTTCTTGAAAGGTGAGTAAAGCATGCCTGAAGTATTTGTCGGACTCGATTACATTGATATAGGAGACATTATTAGACGTCTCCGGGCGCCTTGAAAACTTCAGAAGTCATCACATGCTTAACATTCCACCTCAGGCTTGTTGTGCGGCCACCTAAAGAGGTTGCAGTGATCCCAAGGTAGCAGTGGCGTGCACTGGTTTTTACGATAAGCTAGGCAGTAATCCCCAAGGATTGTCACCTATGTATAGGTAACTTGTCTTTACGAAATATGTACCTATCTACTTACCCACAAAAGACAGGACCTTCGTTAGCCTCTGTCGTGAGTACAACAAAAAAATGATATAGCAATAACTCTTATTATTACTAAGGAAACTCAATACTCAATACTCAATACTCAATACTCAATAAGTTTATTGCGTTCTAAGGTAGGCAGTGTCTTTTTGCCTATATGGTGTGCACGCCAGGTGTCAATTAAGTAAGTAGTCAGCATTACTGCTAGATATTTTCATGCCGCCTGAAGTTCTCTAACTGTCGAAAGAGTAGCCGAACCGATACCATAAAGGTGCCTCCCGAAATACCCACGGAAACGATCGTCACTTATCTAACGAGTGTTTGTACCCAGTATTCGTTACCTTAATTTCTTGATCGATTATGACCACCGAAGTCACCGAGATATTTAACAACTTGATAAAAATACATAGGTACCTACTACACTTCACCGTTTTTATTTCCAAACCGCGGTAGATGGAGATACTTGCTAAGCAAATATTCACGGTTCGCGATTAGTCTATATGATTACAGCTACTGTGCACGAAATTATACTATTCACACCTTGTGGTATGTTTTCATGAACGTTCTGTGGCGCACATAAACTCTGAAAAAGATACCCATTTGGTACACGTCTAGTACCGGCTGTACTAGTTCCATTCAAACCCACAACCTCCCGATTGCAGGAAGCTAGTAGACGACGACGAGGTTATAGACGCTCTTAATAACTAAAATATTTTTTATTTTCAGATACGTTGTGTTCCTTCAAAGAGTGTTTTCATGCAAAACATGGGGAATACTGAAAGATCGTCAGTTAATCAAGGAAAAAAATGATCTAACCCTGTTGCACTTCTTGTACACTTTCATGGGGATATTGCCGCAGATACATATACAAGCATACGCTATACTCATGTTAGATATGAACCATGGAACGAAAGGTTAGTAGTATCAACTCATGGAAAAATCTTACCCTACCCACTACTGCAATGTAAGTCTTATTTTAGTAGCAGAAATGAGGAAAACTAATTGTAAGTAGGTATATTAGTCGCCTTGGACCAAAGAAATACTGTTTCTGAGACTCTACATTTCAAAGTGAAGAAAAACTTTGTGAGGAAACGTATACCAAACCTAAAGTTTGTCAACCCAATAAGAGCGAGCTCACCACCACATTAACTAAGGTATTTGCCTATACCTATCCGGCTTTCATGTACCTCATGTGGTCTGTTAAGTTTTGATTACACTTTCTGTATCACTAAAACATCATTAAGGTAGATTTGTCATAATGTGACAAGTAAATAATGAACCTTAATGTCATATCACATTCATATGAGTTCATTCTACGGGTGGTAGACCAGATTCTTTGCCGGCGGAACCTAAATGCAACGGAGTTGGCGCAAAGTATTTACCTACCTATTTCGCTCTTCCATCGATCAACGCTGCTCTCCATCATGATATCGATGATATGTGCTCCAAGCAACTCACTGAAGGTACTTGCGTACCTACAAAGCGTCAAGAACTGCACTACACTGTTATGCCTCTCTTAGGCACCTATCTATACGTCTTATTACACATTCTCATCGCTTCATTTTAAGCTTATCTTTGTATTTTAAAAAAACTTTGGTACTTACCTATGTCTAGAACTTAGCTATAAGGTGTTAATAAAAAAACGATGTTTTTTTTCAGTTATTTACCTGTGCGTGTCATTAAGCTCGCTAGTTTGGTCTTGCGCATGTGCGCCATTCTACTATGTCGCTGTCAATTTTGACTTATGGACGTTACTTCCCCTGGGTAAGTTTATGCATTAACGTACTCAGAGCTTACTAATTAAAATGGAGCTCTAGCATATGCGTCGAAACGCGTCATAAGACATTTAATACTTACGTTCCGTGATAGGTCTTGTTTCAACAAATCGTACCTACTGATTTATATCTATATCATGTCGCACAGATTAAAACTGCTAAACCATTGGTTAGTAATGTAACTTAATTATACCTGTCAAGTGCCGGTTAAATACTGGTTGTTATAAGAAAAGTGTACATATTGGCAAAGATGGCTCGCTGGTCGTAAAAACTGTTCAGGAAAACTATTACTATAAACTATTTTGAACAGATTTACTACTATTTAGAGCGTCTGTGGTCCAGTTGATCGGAACTTGACTTGTAACCGGGAGGTCCCGGGTTCGAGTCCGGCTACTGGACGTGTACCAATGGGACTCTTTTTCAGAGCCTATGTACGCAACGCAACGCTCGTACGGTGAAGGACAACATCGTGATGAAACCCGCACACCACAAGGTGTGTGAACCCTATAACGGCGATGGGCTCACCCCCTGTCACGTTGGGTTAAATACGCTCGGTTAACCGTGGGTACTTGCTTTAGCAAGTGCCTCTGCCTACCCCTCTTTGGGATTAAAGGCGTGAAGTGTATTTATATACTTTTTATTTATTTTGAACAAGTTTCTATTTGTTCCTACTGAATGATTACATTATGACAGCATTGTATGAAAATCATGTACATACAATTTCTGAGATAACTATAGGTAATAACAATTTACCAACGCCGCCCATACGATTATTTTATGTTCCTCTCTATTTATCAGGTTTTCCATCATTTTCTTATCATATCATATATCTTTGCAACAAAAAAAAAACATCAATATCGGTTTATAAACGACGAAGTTATCCACGAACATAAAAAAGCATACTTACTTGCCTTTTTGAAGTCGCTTAAAAATAGTTTTGCTAGTAATAAAACTATACCTAAGTACCTATTTATTACAGGTTTGCATTGGACCGGTATGACAATATGGATAATAACCCAGAAAACATCGTTCTGTCCAAACAGATCTGAAGAGTCATTTTATAACATAATAATGGGTTTTGTTTATTGCTTCTTGTACATAAATCTGCGAGACGGCAAAGCTCGATATCGATTGATCATTTATTACACTGTAATCATTTCACAAAACTTCGGAAGTGCTTTAGTTAGCATTTTGATAAACGATATTGAAGAAAGAAAACGGACTTCATTGATAGGGGCGATTGTAGTAGTTCTCGGATCTACCATGGGTATGTAACAACATTTTTTGTTTTTTCATAAAATAGCAATAAATGAAGGTATGAATGTTTGTGCCGGGTATCAAGGCGCGATATAGGTACCTACTCAAAGATCAAGCTTTCCTCCGTTTAACTTGACGGCACAAACATTAATACTTGAAGTGCTAGTTTCATTATTTTATATCTTGCATAATCTAAAAAGTCTTCTAGTGAAATCTATCTGTCAAAGATAGTTGAAAATGAAAGAGATGCAACTAGTTTATTCTACGATCGTTCGTCTTCGGGCTCGCTCTTATGTTGTAAAACTTCTTGTGTGTTTAAAGTAAACTTCTCTTTATCGTAAAAATTACTTTTAGCCCTACTCTAGATCACTTTGTAACTTTTTCTTTGTTTACACCAGGTGTCATGAGTATGGTGCTGTACTATAGAAAATTTCACGAAAAAGGTCCCTTAAAATGGACGGGTGACGTGGAAATGGAGCTTAACAATAAAGCAAGTAACTGCAACAACAATAAAACTAATTTGACTCAAGTACGATCATTCAAGTCTCAGAAAATTGCAAATACCAACGTCGCCAAGGAGTAAGTATAGTTCATACTCAATTTGAATCCGAATAAATTTTGTTTCATAGAATGGCGTGAACCGTTGTTTGAAAAACTAATAAGTAATAATAAAAACATTTACAGGGCTACTAACGACAATACAGGAAGACACAATGCAAATAAGAAGTTTCTCGTCGATAATTTGGCTTTTCGATCAGGCTCACCAATACTGGGCGGAAATGATAGCATGGAACTGTCAAGAATAGAAATTTGTACCGTTGCTGCAAATACGCCACAGTCTATCATAAACGAGAGAAATACAATAAACAAAGGAAATCCGAGACGTTCTAGTGAGTTCAATTCAGTCAAACTATCGTCCACTAATTCTTTAGAAAGTGCATTAGACGGCGCTAAAACAAACACAATAAACAAACGAAGGGGAATATGTTCTTCGGATGAACTAAAGGATGATCTAAATAGTTCACAACTAAAAGATATTCTTGCAGAAACAACTGAAGGAGCCGATGAATATAACAAAAAATGTTTGTCGGATTCTATAGACTTAGATTTGGATTTAAGCTTTAGTGATATTAACAGTTCAGATATCAACACTTTTAATGAAAATATTGTACAGAAGCTATGTTTCAGTGCACTGAAAAATATTAAAGACGGTAATCAAGATGCTGACATTGATAATATTCAGAAAATAGCTTTGGATATTCTAAAAGAAATGTACGACAAAAGTGACGAAAAGAAGCACTCTTCACAATCTGGAATTAATAAATCTAGAGACCTGGATACACCTACTGAGGTTTTGACTGTTCATGATTATGAGAATATATGTGCGGTAAATATAGCCCGAGAAGCGTGGGGCTTGAGATCGTGGAACGGCTATTACGACATTGAAAATTGGTTACATGATGGAAGCGTGGTCAGAGATAGAAGGAGAGATACTTTAACTTCGGCCAGTTCTGAAATTAGTAGCTGTGTTTCCCAAGATTTGAAAAATGCAATTTTATCTGCTATGCCATTTCCGAAAAAATCTCATACGTATTCTAATGTTTTTGTTAGGTTTGATAAAAGCAGCCAAGATTTTGATTACGTAAATACAGAAGTTTCACAAATTGCAAGCGACGAAACTTTCCTGGCAAGGCCATGCATTGTAGATAATAAAGATTTAAGTCATTTAGAGCCCATTCTTGAGGAACTCGACGACTTAAATGATTTCGGAAAAACGAAAAAGATAAGGAACACAGAAAGCTCATTAGTGGCTACCATCGATGAAATTAGAAAAGTGACCGTTACAAATTCACCAAGAAATCTGTACCATCGGCGCGATATGTGGGATTCACCTCAGTTCAATCCATCAACAAAAATAGAAACAAATTTGAAACGGGCGTTGTGGAAAGAACCTTCCAAGTTTAACTATAATAATATTATGGAGTTGGTACCCGAAAAAAAGGAGGACATCGCTCACGGATCAAAGTCCAATAATTTCAAAACGAAGGATACAAATGGATCTAAAACATTGAGTGCTTCAAGGAAAACATTAACAAATGGAAACTTTGGTGCTGAAAAGATTAAATGTAACAATGTGGAAAACAAGGATGTGCACGATTTGTCAAATACAGATATAGACCTATTATGGAAATTGGTATCTGAGAAGTCTTTGTCACCAAGTTCTACAGAGAACTTGTCATTAAGTCAAAAAACATCATCATTGCAATCGTTACTGTCAAGAGATGTTAATAGCACGAAGAGTGGGAAAAGTTTGAACATAAAAAAGCCGAGCAAAAGTAAACCTCGAAGAAAGTTTTCCATTTTGAGAGAAAAATTTGAACCGAGGGCAATTAAAAAGGTTCAAGAACAGACTTCTCAATACCAAAGTAGAGGTAATTTTGTCAATGTTAGGAATAAATTAGACGACTTCGACGATTACGAGATGTTTTCTGAAGAAACGCCAGATATTTATCCTTCAATAATGATAACACCAAAATCTCGTGGGGACAGAGATGATAACAAGAAAACAATTGTCTTCAGTAAACAAGTTCCACACGGGAACAGCATACAACAAAATCAGCATTCTATAAAGACAAAATAATTAAGATCTCATTTAGTTTTTATTACAATTCATGATTCGTCCTATTTATAAGAAGGTCTAAGTCTTAAACCTATCTGGTTAGGTATGGGGAAAAATCATTCAACTTCGTTTTATTTTTCAATCGTTGTTTTCTCAGTAACGCGTCATAGCTGTACTGTACGGAGTAATACACTCGATTGTGTTCCGGGATCCCGGGAACCAGGGACAGATTTTTAAATTGGTTTTGGAAAAAAAATCCCATTCGATGAACATACATTTCATTATCGGGGGGCACGGTTATGCCCTCGCCAAGTCGAGCAGTATTTTTATAACAGTTTCGCCGTATTTTCAGTCCCCTATTTAAGAATCTCTGGATGAGACCACAACCCAGAGATTTTCGTCATCCAGTAAGCTATCGGTAATATAGGTAATACAATACACAAACGTGTATTGAGAAAATGGAGACAAAAGAATTCATGTCAAAGATTTTTGTACCTATTAGGACTAGGTATCTTCCTAGCTAGAATTCCTTAAGGGTCTTGACCGCCATTTTATTTTCTGCCGGAGGTAGGCGGAGTTCAAGTCGGTCACGTACTCAACTAGATTGCTCATCTTTGTTGAGTATTGGGGAAGAAGGGTCTACTAGTAGACTTTCATACACGTTAAATAAGTACCCCAAGGCCTCATTTAGAGGCACGCGGTGCGTTACGTGTCACGTCGGCCCATACATTACCATCGTGTTGACGGTCAAAATGTATGGGCGCAAGACGCAGCGTGCAACGCACTGGGTGTTTCTAAAGAAGGCCTAAGGTTTGAATTTGTTATGAAGACAGACGAATCATTTAGTTTCTAGTGGAGTCCTGCATGAGAAATCTGTGATTTTTTATGCCTCAAGAAGGAGGCCTTCCATACATGACATAATTATTAAAAAAAAAAGCCAGTTTAGATAAGTTAAGGTTATGATAGACTGACAATATTGTACCCAGTGTACTTAGTTACACCTGCCTAGATAATTATAATTAATAATTTGATATGAAAGTACGTTGTTTACTTTTGTAATAATAATTCGCTAATATACCTACGTATCTTCAGAAAAAATATAAAGTTCCTAATTATGTTTGACGATGTAGCTACTACTCATTTAAAAATGTATTTTTTACCCAAATAAAGAAAAATGTGTGAAAGTAATAAAGAAGAAATGAATCATGTCTTATTTATATGTTATCAAGAGCTCCTTTGAAACTAATTGTGTGCTAAAATTAGTTTTTGTTCTAATTAGTATTTAAATTATAATAAAATTAAAAATCTATTGAAATACACTTTTGTTTTAATAACTTTATTTAAACAGTTTAAAACTAATTGATTATTATTTATCATAATTGAGTAAATCACATAATTTCGATATGTTTTAGAACATTGTTAGTTATACATAATTATCCAATAAAACAACCAATATCACAAAATTTGGCACCTTTTGAAGAAATTTATAATTTAACATCTATAAAATATAAATCATTAGCATTTTAGTAGCTATTAGATAGTTACTTAGACTGAAAAATATATAAAATATTAGTATTTATATTACTATTTAAGGTCCCTCAAGTAAACTAACCAGCTGTATTATTGCTATAATATTAAAACAGTGAAATTATTTCACTTGGTGTCCAATGGAGTAAATATACCATTACTCATGAATTCCAATTAGCTGTAGTGCTGTTCTGTCGTCATATAAACGCATGCGTATCTTGCTCTATTTCTCAGCGATGCGAGATTATATGCAGACAAAGAGCCAGTCCACACAGCGGGGTGTGTTACAAAATTTGTATGACATTCAACGCAACACCCCGCGAGAAATACAATGCAAGTGTTCATGACAATCTTTGATTTTGCTCAGTATCTATCTACCTATAAATTGTGTAACAATACATTTTTTTTCTTTGCATGTATACTTATTACGAAAATGCAGAGTAGATTTTTTTTAATTAGGTTTCATGTATGACTTACATATAAAGGTATCTATATTGTACTACAACTAATGGTCTCTCTTAATACTAATAAGGCAATTAGTGAAATTATTAATTAAGACTTGTTCAGTCAACAAGTTACAAAATAACATAGGTAAGTATAGCATAGTAATTGAATATGTAATAGTAAAAATAGTAAAATGGATGTGCCTGCACCTGATTGCACCTTACTTACATTTTGAGGTAAAAAGAATTTGTCTGGAAATATATTCACAATACTTTGATCAGTGCAGGCTTTGGGTGTAACATAATTTATTAATGAAACATGCATGGACATTATAGGTAACTCAATATTGTTCCTGGATCACACCAAAAAACCCCGTGAACAATATCGAGTTTGGTGTAACATAACAATATATTACTTTTTACAAATCTGTAGTCATTACATTTGTAAGTTGACGAATACGGTGAGCGTTGCAATCTTTACAAAGGATATGATCATCTAATGGGTAACAGCCCCTACCTTCAGACTCTGACGACAGCTGAAGGCCACAATCTTCACATCTGTAGCATCTAACATGGAAATTGCGGTCTAAAGCAACAACTCTAACTGTTTCTTCTTCCTCATCCTCTGGCATAATAGGCAATTCGCAGACACAGCATCTCGGTGCAAACTTCTTATGGAAATCTTCAATACAATGAATTTGATTCATAGCATCGACAGTGAATGGTATGCCATCAAGACTTTTTCCGCACACAACACAAGTGAAACATGAAGGGTGGTAGGGCTTTCCCGTTGCTCTCAGAATTCTGTCCAAAATTGGTTTGTAGCAGACAGAGCACTTTTCTAGGGTCTCGTAGTAATCAACTTCACAGTATGGATGTCCTTCAACAGCATAAAATGGTTTACCTTGCAGATTACCATTACAATTGTAGCAACAGAAACATTCTACATGATATACAAATCCCATTGCTGTGCATCCGGAATTGTCACCAATGACTTTTCCATTGCATCTTCTACATATGCCAAAAACATCTGCGTCTTGACTATGTGATATTGATTTTACAAGTAGATTTGTCAAAGCATCTACTTCTGCTTCATTTTGAGACGAAGACTGCTTCATTGTTGGTGATTTAGCAGTTGGAGTGGGCTTTACATTGGGAGTATTGATCTTGTTCATCTCTGATGAATTGTTAGATTGCGGGCGCGGATTAATGGGTTCATACAGAGACTCGTAAGTAGATGTTTGGGAGGCATCATAGAGTGGATATTCGTTTTGGTATATTGGAGGGTAATGTGGCCGTTCCTGGTTATAATTTATGTTTGAAGTAGCTCGCACTAATTCACTGTAGTTTGAACTGACAGGCGATGGTGGCGCAGGCAAATAATCGTCTACATTTTGTAGAGTATCATATTTATGATTTGAAGAATATATTTGTGGTGGCGGCGGTGGAGGTGGTGGTGGCAACTCATCACCTACATTGCGGTGCGACGGTATCGTTTTCGGCACATGCATGTTATGTGTATGAGCATTTGAAATTGGTACACTTTGAACATTCACATAGTCCTTAGTATTTGTAGAGTGCCCTGTATTCGTCCCGTAGTACGCCTGCCGATTGTTATTAATGACAACTGCTGGTATTCGTGACGAATATGATGGTTTTCTTAGGGAATTCACTAGAGCACTGCGAGGCACTTGAGGTTCAGCTTTTTTCTTCGGTGGTACAGCAGGTGGTACCTTCTTTACTTTTCCAGTATTATTAAATTCGTTCTGAATCATTTGCAAGTCAGCTAATTGCTGTTCTAAGGAATCCATTGTTCGTAGTAAGAAAGTAATGCCACGATACTGTGATAGATATTTACTGTTTCACAAGATATGTATGACTCATACAGTCGCTGATAACTGCTAGAAATTCTGGTAAACAGATAGGTAGCTACAGTATTTCGTGGGCTCACCTTTATTACTAAGCCAATAACATTATAATTTTACTAAGAAACACTTGTTGTTCATCTTTAGGAGTAAAGTCTTTGTTTATTAGCCAATTCAGGTACCACAAAAAATAAATGTGCAAAACACAGCTGCTGCAAACGTCTGCAATGCAAATTGGTGATGGTGCTGTGCTGGCTGGATGTGAATGAGAAAAAGTATGAATGAATGAACTTGACTACCAAAACTAGTGTCAACGGTGACACGTTGAAACAAAACATGCAGGAAATATGTGAGAGAGAGTGAGATAAAATCTGATAGGTATGTACTTGAGACACCACAGAGAAGATGAATGAACATTGAGTCGATTCGATTATTCATCGACATACATCGATCTAGGGCGGTCCCTGGCAGTGAACAGTGCAAGTGGCAGTGAACACTAAAAAATATCATTCATTTGTCATGTCCATCTCATTCATTCATTCAATTCGTGTTGTGTGGTGCGGTAAATTGTTGTTATTGTAGCATTTTTGTTTATTTTGGTGATACGAGAGGATAATTATTGAAATCTACTTATTTGATTGATATAAGTTACAATATGGCTATGCAATGCCAATTATGGATGGGCAGTGTAAGTGTTATTGTATGTAATGTTAGCAATACAAAACGTAAAATAACCTAAAGAAAACTAAATTGTTGAAATTAACCACTTACAGTTGGAGCCAAACATGACAGAGAGCTTCATAATGGCAGCTTTTCATCGATTGGGGCAGAGGCCTTTAACAGTGAAAGTGATGAGGAATAAATTTACAGGAGAACCTGCAGGTTATGCTTTTATACATTTCCAGGTAATTTTGTTTATACTACTGTGTTGCATGCATAGGCTCTGAAAAACAGTCCCACTGGTAACATGATTAAATATAGCATGTACCCACAAACTTGTTGGCAAATTAATTTTAATTGTTATTTTCAAAACAATTTCAGACTGATGACGAGGCTATTGACACAATGCATAAGTTGAACGGGAAACCAATCCCTGGTACATTTCCAGTGGTAAGGTTTCGTTTAAATACAGCATCAAGGGAAGCACGCCAAAACTTGCAAAACGAAAGGGAATTCTCAGTGTGGGTTGGTGATCTGAGCCCTGAAGTCGATGATTACTCCTTGTACAGAGTATTTGCATCAAAATACACATCTATCAAGACTGCAAAAGGTAATTAATTTGGTATTTAAATTTGAATGATTTAGGTATGTATGTGTGGGTACCACACATAGACTACATTGGGCTCCAATTTCTACTCTTAAACATTGGAATTAAGCTTGGACTCTTATTTAAATGATGAAATTATGGTCCTATGTGTAGGTCCCATGCATTAAACACCTACAATTAGGATATGTCTGATATAATTTGCATTTGAGAGATACTCCAACTTTTAAGCTCTTCCATTCTTAGTATGTACACTGTTTATTCTCTGGAAAATTCTTCTTTATTTCTTTCTTTACCTGATTATTTTATAGAAAGACCTTACCTGCTTCAATTGTCAACTCTCTCCTATCAGAAGCTAATTTGTACAGCTCATTAGCTTTTAGGATATACTTCACAACCTATAATTTTCTATACCATTTCACTCATTTGATATGTCATTAGAGAAATATAAAAGTACTAAATAGAAGGTAGTAAAGTATATTCTAAATTCTAAGGTACTGTCCCTACATGTTGATTTTGTTTCCAATATTATTATATATTTTAGCATTTGTGCAATATTTAACTAAAATTTGGAAGAGAATTAATGTCAAATTTGTTTTTAATTTTCAGTAATTTTAGACAACACAGGCTACAGCAAAGGTTATGGATTTGTAAGGTTTGGCAAAGAGGAAGAACAGAGAAACGCTTTATATGCAATGAATGGCTACACGGGACTGGGAACGAAACCTATAAAGATTTGTACAGCAGTACCTAAACCAAAAGGAGCACCATCATCTCAACCAACAGCTGCTGGAGCAAATGCCTCCTCCACATATAACTCTGGCACGGTAAATATTCAGTTTTATACAATACTTAGTTTGATTGTGGTGGCTTTAAAATGGAACTAGTACCAAACAACATGTCCATGAAATAAATAACATCCTGATACAGTTAACACAACATAGTTCGAATGCAGCATTATAATCTACTACTAGACTGTTAACGATCAAAATTTTACATCAAAACACATCTGGCAACCAGATGAAGTCGGGAATGTGTGTGGCCAAACCGATGATCGGCTCATTTGTAGTGCCTGGCAGTCACTCACATCACGGGCGCGACGCGGGTGGCCATTATAAACAAAGTTAAACTTTTATAAACAACTAGTGGCCTCGACAGACGTTCTCCTGTCTTAACTATTAATATGGTTGGCCTGTGCCCAGCAGTGGATGTAATTCTTTTTTTCATAAGAACCTGCTGTCATTAATAAGTACAACAAAGAAATAATTAGCGAAATTGGTCCACCCGTTCGAAAAGTGTCTTTGATTTTTATATATAAGATCTAAAACCCAACATTTTTATGAACAGGATTACAGCCAATACTACGATCCGTCGGCCTACTGGCAGAATTATTCCGCGTGGACCGGCTACTACGGTCAAGGGCAGGGCGACGCTCAGACTGGCGCCGCCGCCGCCGTCACCGCTCCGACGGGCGTCGAGCCGGCCGTCGCCGCCGCCGCAGCCGCCACTAAGGCCAACGATGAACTGGCTTTAGTTGGTATGTTTAAGTTTATTTACACTTTTTAGCCGGACCGGGGGAACTTCGTTCTGCGTACTCCGTACCCCGTGTCCTTTCTCAGAGTGTTAGTCTTGGCCACACCTCGCATCAAAAGTTTCTAACCGACTTTCTTATGAACCATTAGTTACAATTCCCGCGGGATTTAAAAAAAAATTAAAGCCTTTGTCCTTTCTCAGGTTCTAGATTAAATCTAATATGTTATATCCAATATTATTAATACCGGTTCAGTGCGAAAGCACTAAATGCGAAATCCTGGTTTTATATTAAGTAATTAGTGGAAAAGGGGTCATACAATACACCAGTCCAAAAGGAAGTCAACCCTTAAGATCCGGCTTAAAACTCTAGGTATATTGGATAGAGTTGGTTTGCGACGTAAAAAGTATGATACTACCATCCGTATTTCTAAAACACGGCGTGAAAAAACTTACCTAAGGGAGAGCAGCCCCAAGCTTAGCAAAGGACAGTTGCCAGGCTATAGGCAAACCATTGTAACTGGTGGAACGCCCGCGGGGCAAGACGTACTACGGGCGCGGAGGAAGTCCTTTTGCGGGGAGAAGGGGAGTAACAGTGACATTGCTCAGTAGCTAGGTTTTGCATGTAGTCACACTAGTCACTTGTACCGCAACCCGCCCCCACCTACGTTAGACCACCGGGCGTTCCGCCAGTTAAATGATTCGCCTATATAGAGATGACTTAGAACACCAAAAAGCCATCCTCAGTGTAAACTGTTACCTACTGTAATCTTCATTAATGTCTTTCAGAGCACAAGACGCCTATAGACACAGAAGCCATGAACCGCGACTTCTTGGACCCGACGTTGAGCCTATGGGACGGGCTGGAGTCCTCGCAGTGGTTCCCGCCCAGGTTCTGCGACCCCATGGCGGTAGAGGCTCAATAAAATATGTGTGACTATTATATAGTTTTGTTTCATTTACATAATTATACATCACCTAGAAAAGTACTTGGAGTGGTTGTCATCAACTACTAGACATGGCATGACTGGGACACTGTTCCAGTAATACATATCCTAGTTAAAGCATAACATACCAGAAGTAAAATTAGTTGAAACAAGGTACCTAAGTGGACTAAGTGTGACAAACCAGCCAATAATAGCGAGTATTTATGACGTCTGGCTTTTGAGTAGTAGGCAATACACACATCAAGTGTCTAGGGATCAAGTAAATTTTAGAAGATTGCAATCAAGAATATATTTTCCAAAAACTGAATTCATTCATAATTTATTCAAAATGTGGTGATAAGTCATTGATACAGGCATGGGGAATTAGGTAGGAGACCAATCCAGAAGAGAGATTTTTAGATTTGATTTAAATAAATTAGATTTTTTTAGAGCTGAAAATGTTCCTTTTCCCTAGACACTTTTGATGTGTGTACAAAATTCCATTAGGTATAACAGTTCAGCGATTGTTTTCGATAGTCAGATAAGTGAAAAATCATTTTGGTATAATATATTTGCAATCTATAATTTTATTATCCGGATCAGAAAAAAAAACCATATTATACATAACTGATATATACATAAATGTGCTATAAAATTTGGAGTTATTGTATTTCCATTTCATCACATCTTTATTGCTTTTTTTAATAACATAACTAACCTTATCTAAAAACAAACAGGTTACAACAAAATATTAAAATATTTTTAGTTTTGAAAATGTACCTACATTTAACTAACTTGACTAACGTACAACGGTAACTGAGCACATATGCACGTACATCCGCACTACAAAGGTTAAACAAAATTACACCCTAAAATTGTAAGAAGAACCAATTTAATTTAGAACCTAGCTTGAAGAGTGTAAGTTGAGCAGTGAACTAGGAAAACTAAATAACCACTAACAAAAGGATTCCACCCTTCTACAGAATTACCTAGTAAGTATATTTAAAAAAATTAAAATGCAACATTTATTTTTCAAATGTGATGTTTATTAAACATACAAACCATAATTACATGTCCTGAATATATATGTATATACAATTTAATATTAGATTATATTTGATCGTAGCGACATATTATGTACCATACATGAGGTTTTGGACTCCAATAAAATTAACATAATCAGTTAAATCTGCCCTTAAACTTGTACGCTAATTAGAGGTTTTTGACGAGTTATGTATTCCAATAAATAGCAGTGTAGGCAAGAAACATAAAAACAACACAAATACTTAGCTATCTTTTAAAATAATTCATCGAATCCAACAATAAAACACTTTATAATTGCAGATAATACATAAATAGGCACTTAAAATAACAATATGTTCCCATAATTTCTTCCAAGATACTGTCTATTGAAAATTTTCAGATAATACAACAATTACACTGCCTAAAATCTTCAAAAGCATTACCTCAATGAGGCGTGAAATCACGACAAAAAAACATAAAACACAGAGCTGCTCTATTTACATTTCTTTAACATCTACAACAGCGACGAAATAACCAATGCTAAAGCGGTGTAACAGTGAAAGAGTCGTTTCTCCTTCGTTTAGAAGGACTAGGGTTTATAATGACACTAGATCTACTCGCGCTGTCCTGACTTGTGACGCTGCACGGAGACATAAGCTGTGGCGATGAAGCACTGGACACACTGCGCGGTGTGCCTCCCTTCTTCATATAACCGACAACAGAGTTCAGCAGCGTTGAAGGCAACGCGATCGGCGTAAGTTTCCCAGCGCCGTGCGATATGTAAGTTTGTAACATTTTCTTGGTGGGATCTTTTGGATCGTTGACGGTTAGGACCACGAGCGATCCGTTTTCAATGTTCGGCGGTACGACTGGTGCTTTCGGCGCGAGATCTGGCGTTTTGCTAGGCTGCTGGGACGGCGTTAATGTTGCAATGTCGTTTGTGGAGTCATTTGTTGGGTTAGACCGTATACCCTTATTTAATGGAGTGATGGTTGCAAAACTATCCTGTGTGTTAAGTGTTTTCTGTGTGGTTTGTTGTCTTTGGTACATCTGTGCTGCCTTTTTCTGTTTGTTGCGTAGTTTTTGCTCGATGGCGTCCTGTATTATACTGTCGGCCGTCATGCCGGCGATAGGGGTGTCTGTGACAGTAGACATTTCCAAAGCCCTGGAGCCTTTGCCTGAAAACAGTTAAGTATGGATCTAAGAACACAATAACAAGGTTGATATAAAAAGATAAAAAGAAGAGAAGGGTTAAATATACGTATATTTAACTTCAAGTGGGGTGGATTGAGTTTTCTGAAAGATTCTTTGTAGACATTGTGATGATCTTCTCTATTGATTTTAATGAGGTTTTGGTAGTCATTTAGACCGGTACAATAAAATCGTTATATCGGAAACAAACGTATTCAGTCCTTTTTTTACGCCCAAGACGTTTATTTTTAACTAGCGAACCCGACACTTTACTCAGTCTTGACTTGTTTCGAATTAGAATAGTTTTTCGAGCAAATGTCGTAAGTAAACTTTTCTTTCAAAAGATCGTTCTCCTGATAATAGCAAAGAAACGAAAATATTAGCGAAATTGGTTTCACTAAGGGAAATAAGGATTGTTTTTATACAGGATGGGGTCTAGTGGAGATTATTTCAACCCCTTAAAGTTAGTCTGTTGTGGTCTGGATTTCCTAAGTATGTTGTTTCAGAGTGAATTGAGTTTCAAGTTAATACTAATAATCAACGTAACTAACATTGCGATGTTATCATGATGTGAATTAAATGTCAGTGAAGGGCGTTTGGAAAGGAATACCTTTGCTTGTGTGATAAATATTGCTTTTTTAAGACACTTTAAAATTTATTTTGCGTGTCTAATAGTACTAGGATATGAATAGAGATAACTGAAAAAATGTCTATTCTCAAAGTTTTTACCACTGTTACAGGTCTCTCAACTTGTATAGAATATATACATTATCAACTTACTTATTTTAAGGATATGTTTGGCGACTCGCACTCTATTCTTCTCTTCTTTTCGGAGCCTCTTGAGCTCCTCCTTCTCGGCCTCGGCCTTCTCGACGGCGATCTTCCTCTCCTCAGCGAATTCCTCTTGCAGCCGCTCCCCGTCCCACTGTGTCTGAGAGCGGAGCGCCTTGTCCACTTGAGCGCCGTTTGAACGTTCCTCTTTTTTGAACTGGACAAAAACAATACAGTCATACAGTTACTCGAAATCACCAATATATAGGGAAAAAGTCTGGTTTTCGCGGTATAGTCTGGACGTCTTCAAGTCACTAAGATAAACAGGTGCCTAATGAGCAAGTGTGCTCCATCGTAGACTACATCGCTGCTTAACATGAGGACAAACTTGAAATGAAATTCTTTGTTTAAAGATTAAGTGCGTAGAAATAAGTTGCACTGTTCCCGATATAGGTTACCTTATAGCGCGGGATATAAGCTCTTATTGTAAAAAAACATTTTCATATTTCAACACACATCCGTATCTGCCAAAAAGGGAATGGACAGTACCTTAGGCCACATTTAGTACAATAAGGAGACCGGACCTTCAGTTATAAGTTGCTCATAGCCTGAATAAAACCATATCTCCAGATCCCCTAGTCAACTCCTACGGCACGCCGGACCCACCCAGCACCAGCGATAAATGAAGGCCACCGGGGAGGTTTTAAGGACCGAGCCGGCCGCATCCGGCGGTATTCAGCCATTAAGTCCTCGATGTAAAATAGACTTTGAACATAGTATATAAGATATATTTTTGTTTAAAGATTAAAAAATCCGTTTCTGTCCGGTGCCGGCCGGTGGAAATACCCCTTTAGTCAGTAGAAGTATGACGCTACCCCGTCGACGTCCCCATAGCGGCGGGATGTCCATGGAGGATTCCCCCTCGTCAACAAAACATAAAAGATCGAAAAGTAGGCTGTTTTAAACTCAGTTCAGAATGTATATGTATACGATAAATAAAGATGGCGTACCTTAATCTTCAAATCCCGCCTAGTTCTCCCAGGGAACATAGGGCCCATAAGTGTGAAGTCAGTGCCGACGGCAGCCAAGGCTCTGTAGAAGCGCACAGTTTCAGCGTCAGTCCAGTCCTGGGTCCGTTTGATGCGACTGTACCTGCCGCCTGCACCGGACACGTAAGCCGTCTCGTGTACCACTGTGGACGACAACTTCCGAGGGTCTTCTGTTTGCTCTATTACCTGAGGTACACCAGTTTAGATGTCAGCAAGTATAATATAAACTAATCGATTTCAAAGAAGATGGAGATTTTTTATTCAACTGTATTTTCTTTATGTTTTTTAACTCACAACTTTAGATTGAACAATAAAACAGTACACATACTTATTTTTTAATTAGAAGGACGAATTTGACAGTTCTTAAGCGTACAATATGAGACATTATGAACATTGAATACAAACAGTTAAAGATATTCATCTCATAAAATATACTCTAACTTGATTGCAGTATAAGAAAAAAATGTGTGATTGGAAACTATCAAATTAGTCCGTGGAATTAAAAATCATAAGAATGCGTCATATCAATCGATTACATGGGTAGGAGTATCTGTTAAACTATATCTATATACTAGCTGTACCGCGCGGTGTTACTCGCGTTTTTTTTTTCGTTTCTTCGACAAGTAGCTTTTATTCGTTACAAACATCCATCCATACAATTCTTTCCTATAAAGATTCCCATTCATTTCGATCAAATTTGATTACCATAAAAAACGGTTCTAGTGAGTTAATATTAAAAGATAGACATATACTGTTGTGGACTTTTTTTAGATAATTTCAAGAGGAATAATTCTTTCATACATATATTTTTGGTATCTTGAATCGTTTACGCAACGCATGCAACGGATATACACATACCAAGCTCTTCTCATCCAGAATGATCTCCCCATTCGGTCCCAATTTAATTTGCGGTACTGGCGCAGCATTGTCCTCCGCCGGGGGGTCGTCGACCTCTTCCTCCTGAGTTACTTCAGGTGCTTGGTTTGCCGCCGACTTGATAGAGTTCTGGTCTTTGAGGGCCTCTTGTTCGTTCTCTTCAGGTCTGTGGTATGGCATTATTGTTTACTCCTACTGCTACAGACATTTCCTGTCTTAACTATGAATACTGATTTGGAATTAGTATAATTTACCAACCTTATCTTTTCTTGTATAAGAACCTTGTTCTTGCATTAAATAAGACTTATATAATAAGTTTATACTACACAGACAAATAATGATGATATACGCAAGATGGCTGGCAGAAGCTGGATGCGAGAAGCCGAAAACAGATCACAGTGGCGT